>CAUYUJ010000321.1:0-115380 GCA_963575745.1 Prorocentrum cordatum
TTGGTTGCAATTGGAACCGCCCTGCACGTAGCACCAGCTCTGGTTCCAATCCGCCGTGGCGCTGCAGCCCTCGTACGCCTCCATAACCCCGTCGCCATCGCCATCGTAGGTCCACTCCGTCATGCAGTCGCAGTCGCCGTTTTCGCCGATCACGAAACTGACCAAGGCCGCGCAAAGGACGGCTGCGAACTCCATGACGATTGATTTGGCCATCGGTAACCGCGCGCCTCTGGGGATTGCAAATTGGATCACGAGGCCAGCGTCGCAATTTTCTCGACTGAACCAAATTTGCTCGAGACGAAATGTCCACGAAGGCTTCTATGTACGCGTTTCGGGAGGCCTCAGGACAGCCATATGGCACAAATGCAATGCTCCTCATCGCGTTCCTCTTCACACCCCCTCGTCATTCCACTCCTCCTCGTCCTGCTTTTCCTTCTGCCCCCCCTCACATCCTCAGAATGATCACATTCGTCCTCATCCTCATCCTCGTCGTCGTCATCTTCATCTTGCTCCTCCAATGTTCCAAGGCCGCCCGAGGACGGCGTCAAGGAAACCGAAAAAGCAGGAGGCAGGACGGCGTTGTGTCAACCGAAGACAGCCACAAAACAACCACGTGACAATGTGATGCCACAACAAACGTTGCTCAAACCGTCACTACATCATGACGCGTCGCATCGTTCGATGGGCACCCGTGCGCGGCTTGCTGACAGGGCCCCCCAACAGCAAGCGCCGCATGTTAACGCATTCGTGTTCTAACTCCTGCTCCTCCTCCTTCTCCATCTCCCCAGAGGACACGAAGTGTCACACATTACTGCCTACTCGTCGCCACCCAGAAAGCTGAGCTCGTACAATGGCGGGACTTGCCACAAGCAGCTGGATAACATCACAGCATCACCATAAGGGCAAAATTAAATATTGTGGCGGACAACAACCACACCATCGCAAACAACCTGGTGTCTCCCCGCTTCCGGGACATCCAACGCTTTAATCCAGCGGGCAATGCTTTCACTGGGGCGCACAGCATATCTGCCGACCCCCGCTTGCCAGGCGTGGGTGACAAGGCACGTGAGATGATTGGCTGCCTCCCTCCCCTGTCCCAGCCCGCTATGGTCCAGGATCAGGGCGTTAGGGTTAGGGTTCTAAGGTTAGGGCAGTAGCGGTAGGGTCTTTGGGTTCGGGTCTTGGGGACTTGTTCTGAGGGTTCGGATATTCCGACTGAGGTCTTACAAATCCGCAGATCTGGCGTGTGAGTTTCAAAGACCCTCAAATATAGCCTGAGCCTCAGTTATTGAGCTTCAGCTCTGCTGGGGGGGGGGCCGGGGGGGCTCTGCCAGGGTAGGGGGGGGGGAGGTCGAATCGACTTTGGTTGCAAAATCGGAGCTCCAGCTCACTCCAGGTCGGCCCCTCGCCCCGGAGAACTCGAACCCGGGCTCATAAAAAACCCAGCGGCCGCCCAGACGGCCCAAGAGGGCCTTGAGTGGCCGAAAGGTCGCCCCAAGACGCTCAATATGTTCCTCAGACGGCTCCAGAAGCCTCCAACGTACCCTCCCGATACCTCCTAAGAGTGCCCAAAGACGGAACGTTTGCCCCACTCCTTTGTCTCGCGCGTGTTGCTCCGAACACTATCCGCCACCGTGCCCCCTGGCGCGTATGGCGCGCTCGAATGCTAAGTGATGTCTGGCGCGGTTTCTGTAAGCTCTAAGGGTTCCCCCTTCGTGGCGCGCATCGCCCGCTCTTCTCGAGGCTCCCTGGGCTCCCTCACGCCTGGCGCACACTCTCCAAGGCGTCCAAGATGCCTTTCATGACAGCCAAGGCAAGCCAAGAAGGCCTCTGAGATGGCCCAAGAGCGTTCAAAGACGGAACAAGATAGACCCAATATGACCCACGATGGCCTCAGGACCGACCAAGAGGCCTGCAAGACGGCCCAAGGAGGTTCCCAAGAAAGTGGTGTTTGTCAATTGGTTTCCATTATGTTCGCATTGTGGTTTGTTTGAGTTTTCGTCGGCTCAAGACGACCCGGGAGGCTTTCAAGACGGCCTCGCGACGGTCCAAAAGGGTCCTTGGAAAGCCCAGGACGGACTCAGCAGGAGTGCCCTTAAGCTGCCCCTAAGGGCATCTGAGGACGCCAGTGGACGTAAGAGGACCCCGACGCCCAAGGAGACTCACGACGGCCCAAGGGAAACCCCAGGGTCTCCAAGACTGCGCCTCGCGATCAAAGGACCACCATCTGATATCCATTGTGGTCCTGCAAAAGTGAAACGACGGTGTCACCTATGGTGGTGTTCCTCTTCGTTTTTGTCGTTGCCCTTCGCGTCCTCATCATCATCACCGCCATGATCGTCATCGACGTCCTCATGATCACCACGATCACCTTCATAACCACAACCACCACAACCATCATCAGCAACATCATCAGCATCATCAAAATCCGCCGGCCCCCTTGTGGGGCCACCAGGCTGTAGGCGCGAGGTTCGCAGTTTCCTGTACCAGTCGTAGGTTGTAGTTTCCAGTGTTACAGTTCTGCTTCTTGCTGGTTACTGTAACTAGTTGATTGACCGCGCGAGGGGGGGGGAGGCCCAAACGGGATTTTTAGCACCCCCTGGGCGCGTTGTCTGAATTGCTGGAGGGGCTCGAAATCGACACCCCTCACACAGATCCGCGGGGTCAGGGTCGAAAAACACATGGGATTTGCCACATTTCTGAAATTCGGTGCCACCCCTCACGCAGATCCGCGGGGTCAGGGTCCAAAAACACATGGGATTTGCCACATTTCTGAAATTCGGTGCCACCCCTCACGCAGATCCGCGGGGTCAGGGTCCAAAAGCACAGGGGATTTGCCACATTTCTGAAAGTCGGTGCCACCCCTCACGCAGATCCGCGGGGTCAGGGTCCAAAAACACATAGGATTTGCCACATTTCTGAAATTCGGTGCCACCCCTCACGCAGATCCGCGGGGTCAGGGTCCAAAAACACATGGGATTTGCCACATTTCTGAAATTCGGTGCCACCCCGCACGCAGATCCGCGGGGTCAGGGTCCAAAAACACATGGGATTTGCCACATTTCTGAAATTCGGTGCCACCCCTCACGCAGATCCGCGAGGTCAGGGTCCAAAAACATACGGGATTTGCCATAATAAATGGGGGGGGGGGGGGTGGGGGGGGGGGGGGGGGGGGGGGGGGGGGGGGGGGGGTGGGGGAAAAATTGGGGTGGGGGGGGGGAGGGGGGGGGGGGGGGGGGTGGGGGGGGGGGGGTAAATTATCTGAAATCGGCGCCACCCCTCACGCAGATCCGCGGGGTCAGGGTCCAAAAACACATGGGATTTGCCACATTTCTGAAATTCGGTGCCACCCCTCACGCACATCAATCGCAAGGCGTGGTAACCCAAACTGCGAGTACTCCCTCGGCCCTTTAATCCCATGGTGTGGTAACCAAGCTCGTAAACCATACACGTCTTACCAATCGCCCTGTGTGGTAACCCCTCTTGTGATCAGTTGGTTTTGCCGATTGCGAATCGGCCTCGCATGAATTTCCGATACTGCTGCACGACAGCGCCAAAGCCTCATGACTTAGCTCTTCCATGGCCCATTCTCCGAGAGAGGGGGCCGGCGGCAGGGGGCGAAGCCCTTACGGATCATCATCGTCGTCGTAATCCTTATCAGCATCAGCATCATCATGAGCATCCTCATCACCATCATCATCGTCATCAACATCACCATCACCATCACCATCATCATCATCATCATCCTCATCATCATCCTCATCATCATCATCATCTTCATCATCATTATCATCACCATCATCATCATCATCATCATCATCATCATCATCATCATCATCATCATCATCATCATCATCATGTTGTTCATCCAACCGATTCCGCCACAATCCCCTTCTCCTCCTCATCATCCTCATCTTCTCCCCGTCATCTTCCTGATCCCCTCATGGTGGTCTTACTCACGACCATCATCCGCGGAACCCAAACCAGAATGATCATCATGATAATCAGTATCATCATCATCATCACCAGCATCACCATCGCCAACATGGCAATCATGCTGACGATGATGCTGGGAGCAACTGCCGCCGACAATGCTGGGCTAGCACGGTGGCGGGACTTGCCGCAGGCACCTGAATAGCTGCGACGAGATGATGGCATCCTCCATTGCTCAGCTGTCTTTCGTGCTATGTATGAAAACGTCAAATATGGCCCGATATGATCCACGATAATCTTCGTCAGGCCCCTATGTGGCCCCCGGAGACGGCGCAATGAGGCCAAGCAAAACTCACAATGTCTTACAGAGGCCACTACGCAACCCCAAAACAGAACAATGTGTCCACGAAGGCTCAGCTGGAAAGAACACAAACCAAACCCAAAAGTAAATATGCAAACAAATTTAGTTCCGATAAGTATGCTATGTATGTAGAACCTGTGTGAAACGCACTGTTTGTTGTAGGATTCCCAATACATGAACGCGTACGAAAACGTAGGTCGACAAGCCGCGGGTGCCTGCTGGAGCCCCGTCGCGCCTTCCCCTTGTCTTAAGGTCAGGGTCTCAGGTTTAGGATTTGATGGCTATGGTCTTAGGGCTAGGGGGTCTTAGGGGGTGTGTATTAGAAATGGGGTCTGCGGGCTAGGGCAAACGGGTTATAGTTGCAGGTTTAGGGTATGAGGCGTATGGCCGTAGGATTAGCACATGAGGGCTGGGGCTTCCGGGCTAGGGCATTCGGCTTGGAGTTCTAGGGCTAGGGCCTTCGGGTTGGGGTCTGCATCATCATCGCCATCATCAACAGGATCATTGTGATCACCATGAACAACCATCAGCACAATGACCAGCATACTCATCAATCATCAACATCGCTATCATCATCATCATTCGCCCAGCCGTCACCAGAGTCATCATCAGCACCATAATCATATTTACCACGATAGACATCATCACTACCATCATCAGAGGCAGCATGACCGCTACCACCACCAACATCATCACCATCACCAGCATAATCATCCGCATCCTCATCATCACAATCAACATCATCATCATCAGCATCACCATCATCGTCACGGTCGCCACATTTACAACCAGCACCCTCAGCATCATTTTCAGCGTCATCCCGTACCAGGGCATGTGTGCGGCTCGCACGCGCTTAAACTATCTTAAATGCGCGTTGCATGCTGGCGGGCATGGCATTGGTAGAATGAAGAAGATGGAGAGGATCAGGAGGGAGCGGAGAGGAAACGGGGGGTAAGGACAATAACGAGGGGCAAAGGATGAGGAGCAGCAGGCAATGAGACAAACAATGAACCAGCCAGCCCAGACAAAAGTCCTCGCGTGGGCCTCACGCGGGCTGCAACAGCGCAGCTGCGCAACAGCAAGTTCGCGGCTCGCGGCGCTTTCAAAGTCAAAATTAAAACCCAGAACTGGTTCGAAGCTTCGAGCCTCGAAAAGGACTCGCTGGATCCTCCCCCCCCCGTCGCCCTCCCCACAGATCTCAAGCAAAATTGGAAGGCAACATGGGAAGCGGCCGTTGGAACGCAGAAGACACTGGGCAGCAGGAGCGGACTCTCCAGTCAGAACAGAACTCTGTCCAGCTCGAACTATAATCCCATGGTCAAGTACTAGATGGCCGCCCCATACGCAGGGGTCATGACCCCCCCCAAGCTCTGCCACATAATTATCTCTGCGCCCCAGCCTCACGCACAGGCGGTCGAAAGAATAACAGCGATGATGGCTGCGGTCATGGTCGGCTCTCCAACGCCTGAGGCACTCTCGATGTCCGGCGCCGGCGTCGGCGAGGGGGTCGACGGGGTGCATTCAAGCCACTTGCGCGTCTCGCCGGCCACGGTGGAGTCCAAGGCCTGGTTGCAGTTAGAGCCGCCCTGCACGTAGCACCACGTCTGGTTCCAGTCGGCCGTGGCGCTGCAGCCCTCGTACGACTCCATAACCCCGTCGGCATCGCCATCGTAGTTCCACTCCGTCATGCAGTTGCAGGAGCCGCACTCGCGCCACTTGCGCGTCTCGCTGGCCACGGTGGAGTCCAGGGCCTGGTCACAATTGGAACCGCCCTGTACGTAGCACCAGCTCTGGTTCCAGTCCGCTGTGGCGCTGCAGCCCTCGTACGACTCCATAACCCCGTCGGCATCGCCATCGTAGTTCCACTCCGTCATGCCAGTTGCAGGAGCGCACTCGCGGCCACTTGCGTGTCTCGCGGCCACGGTGGAGTTCAGGCTTGGTTGCCAATTGGACGCCCTGACGTAGCACCAGCCTCTGGTTGCCGAATCGCGTGGCGCTGCAGCCCTCGTACGACTCGCCAGCGTAGTTCCACTCCGTCATGCAGTTGC
Organism: Prorocentrum cordatum; assembly: GCA_963575745.1. NCBI lineage: Eukaryota > Dinophyceae > Prorocentrales > Prorocentraceae > Prorocentrum > Prorocentrum cordatum. The sequence continues at coordinate 6,343 of CAUYUJ010000321.1, forward strand.
AGGAGCCGCACTCGCGCCACTTCCGCGTCTCGCCGGCCACGGTGGAGTCCAGGGCTTGGTTGCAGTTGGAGCCGCCCTGCACGTAGCACCAACTCTGGTCCCAGTCGGCCGTGGCGCTGCAGCCCTCGTACGACTCCATGACCCCGTCGGCATCGCCATCGTAGTTATCCTCTCCACTCGGTCATGCAGTTGCAGGAGCCGCACTCGCGCAACTTGCGCGCTCCGCCAGCCACGGTGAGTCCTGGGCCTGATTGCATTGGAGCCGCCCTGCAGTAGCCACAGTTTGGTCCAGTTCGGCCGTGGCGCTGCAGCCTCGTACGCCTCATAACCCGTCGGCATCGCCATCGTAGTTCCACTCCGTCATGCAGTTGCAGGAGCCGCACTCGCGCCACTTGCGCGTCTCGCCGGCCACGGTGGAGTTCAGGGCTTGGTTGCAATTGGAACCGCCCTGCACGTAGCACCAGCTCTGGTCCCAGTCCGCTGTGGCGCTGCAGCCCTCGTACGCCTCCATAACCCCGTCGGCATCGCCATCGTAGTTCCACTCCGTCATGCAGTTGCAGGAGCCGCACTCGCGCCACTTGCGCGTCTCGCCGGCCACAGTGGAGTTCAGGGCTTGGTTGCAATTGGAACCGCCCTGCACGTAGCACCAGCTCTGGTCCCAGTCCGCCGTGGCGCTGCAGCCCTCGTACGCCTCCATAACCCCGTCGCCATCGCCATCGTAGTTCCACTCCGTCATGCAGTTGCAGGAGCCGCACTCGCGCCACTTGCGCGTCTCGCCAGCCACGGTGGAATTCAGGTACTGGTTGCAATTGGAGCCGCCCTGCACGTAGCACCAGCTCTGGTCCCAGTCGGCCGTGGCGCTGCAGCCCTCGTACGACTCCATAACCCCGTCGGCATCGCCCATCGTTAGTTCACTCGTCATGCAGTTGCAGGAGCCGCACTCGCGCCACTTGCGCGTTCTCCCCAGCACGGTGGAGTCTGGGCCTGGTTGCAATTGGAGCCGCCGCACGTTTAGAGCACCAGCTCTGGTCCCAGTCGTCCGTGGCGCTGCAGCCTCGTACGCCTCCTATAACCGTAGGCATCGCATGTAGTTCCACTCCGTCATTCAGTTGCAGGAGGCCGCACTCGCGCACTTGCCTAGTCTCGCCAGCCACGGTATGGGTCCGGGCCTGGTTGCAATGGGAGCCGCCCTGCACGTCGGCACCAGCTCTGGTCCAATCTGGCCGTGGCGATGCAGCTCCGTACGCCTCCATAAAACCCGGTCGGCTCTGGCACGAGGGGAGGTCCCGTCATGCAGTGCAGGAGCCGCACTCGCGCCACTTGCGCGTCTCGCCGGCCACGGTGGAGTTCAGGGCCTGGTTGCAGTTGGAACCGCCCTGCACGTAGCACCAGCTCTGGTCCCAGTCCGCCGTGGCGCTGCAGCCCTCGTACGACTCCATAACCCCGTCGGCATCGCCATCGTAGTTCCACTCCGTCATGCAGTTGCAGGAGCCGCATTCGCGCCACTTGCGCGTCTCGCCGGCCACGGTGGAGTTCTGGGCTTGGTTGCAATTGGAACCGCCCTGTACGTAGCACCAGCTCTGGTTCCAGTCCGCTGTGGCGCTGCAGCCCTCGTACGACCCATAACCCCGTCGGCATCGCCATCGTAGTTCCACTCCGTCATGCAGTTGCAGGAGCCGCACTCGCGCCACTTGCGCGTCTCGCCGGCCACGGTGGAGTTCTGGGCTTGGTTGCAATTGGAACCGCCCTGCACGTAGCACCAGCTCTGGTTCCAATCCGCCGTGGGGCTGCAGCCCTCGTACGCCTCCATAACCCCGTCGGCATCGCCATCGTAGGTCCACTCCGTCATGCAGTCGCAGTCGCTGTTTTCGCCGATCACGCAACTGACCAAGGCCGCGCAAAGGACGGCTGCGAACTCCATGACGATTGATTTGGCCATCGGTAACCGCGCGCCTCTGGGGATTGCAAATTGGATCACGAGGCCAGCGTCGCAATTTTCTCGACTGAACCAAATTTGCTCGAGACGAAATGTCCACGAAGGCTTCTATGTACGCGTTTCGGGAGGCCTCAGGACAGCCATATGGCACAAATGCAATGCTCCTCATCGCGTTCCTCTTCACACCCCCTCGTCTTTCCACTCCTCCTCGTCCTGCTTTTCCTTCTGCCCCCCCTCACATCCTCAGAATGATCACATTCATCCTCATCCTCATCCTCGTCGTCGTCATCTTCATCTTGCTCCTCCAATGTTCCAAGGCCGCCCGAGGACGGCGTCAAGGAAACCGAAAAAGCAGGAGGCAGGACGGCGTTGTGTCAACCGAAGACAGCCACAAAACAACCACGTGACAATGTGATGCCACAACAAACGTTGCTCAAACCGTCACTACATCATGACGCGTCGCATCGTTCGATGGGCACCCGTGCGCGGCTTGCTGACAGGGCCCCCCAACAGCAAGCGCCGCATGTTAACGCATTCGTGTTCTAACTCCTGCTCCTCCTCCTTCTCCATCTCCCCAGAGGACACGAAGTGTCACACATTACTGCCTACTCGTCGCCACCCAGAAAGCTGAGCTCGTACAATGGCGGGACTTGCCACAAGCAGCTGGATAACATCACAGCATCACCATAAGGGCAAAATTAAATATTGTGGCGGACAACAACCACACCATCGCAAACAACCTGGTGTCTCCCCGCTTCCGGGACATCCAACGCTTTAATCCAGCGGGCAATGCTTTCACTGGGGCGCACAGCATATCTGCCGACCCCCGCTTGCCAGGCGTGGGTGACAAGGCACGTGAGATGATTGGCTGCCTCCCTCCCCTGTCCCAGCCCGCTATGGTCCAGGATCAGGGCGTTAGGGTTAGGGTTCTAAGGTTAGGGCAGTAGCGGTAGGGTCTTTGGGTTCGGGTCTTGGGGACTTGTTCTGAGGGTTCGGATATTCCGACTGAGGTCTTACAAATCCGCAGATCTGGCGTGTGAGTTTCAAAGACCCTCAAATATAGCCTGAGCCTCAGTTATTGAGCTTCAGCTCTGCTGGGGGGGGGGCCGGGGGGGCTCTGCCAGGGTAGGGGGGGGGGAGGTCGAGTCGACTTTGGTTGCAAAATCGGAGCTCCAGCTCACTCCAGGTCGGCCCCTCGCCCCGGAGAACTCGAACCCGGGCTCATAGAAAACCCAGCGGCCGCCCAGACGGCCCAAGAGGGCCTTGAGTGGCCGAAAGGTCGCCCCAAGACGCTCAATATGTTCCTCAGACGGCTCCAGAAGCCTCCAACGTACCCTCCCGATACCTCCTAAGAGTGCCCAAAGACGGAACGTTTGCCCCACTCCTTTGTCTCGCGCGTGTTGCTCCGAACACTATCCGCCACCGTGCCCCCTGGCGCGTATGGCGCGCTCGAATGCTAAGTGATGTCTGGCGCGGTTTCTGTAAGCTCTAAGGGTTCCCCCTTCGTGGCGCGCATCGCCCGCTCTTCTCGAGGCTCCCTGGGCTCCCTCACGCCTGGCGCACACTCTCCAAGGCGTCCAAGATGCCTTTCATGACAGCCAAGGCAAGCCAAGAAGGCCTCTGAGATGGCCCAAGAGCGTTCAAAGACGGAACAAGATAGACCCAATATGACCCACGATGGCCTCAGGACCGACCAAGAGGCCTGCAAGACGGCCCAAGGAGGTTCCCAAGAAAGTGGTGTTTGTCAATTGGTTTCCATTATGTTCGCATTGTGGTTTGTTTGAGTTTTCGTCGGCTCAAGACGACCCGGGAGGCTTTCAAGACGGCCTCGCGACGGTCCAAAAGGGTCCTTGGAAAGCCCAGGACGGACTCAGCCAGGAGTGCCTGAAGCTGCCCCTAAGGGGCCTCTGGAGGGACTCCAGAGGACGTAAGAGGACCCCTGGACGGCCCAAGGCAGACTCACGACGGCCCAAGGGAAACCCCAGGGGCTCCAAGACTGCGCCTCGCGAGCAAAGACGCACCAACTGATATCCATGTGGTCCTGCAAAAGTGAAACGACGGTGTCACCTATGGTGGTGTTCCTCTTCGTTTTTGTCGTTGCCCTTCGCGTCCTCATCATCATCACCGCCATGATCGTCATCGACGTCCTCATGATCACCACGATCACCTTCATAACCACAACCACCACAACCATCATCAGCAACATCATCAGCATCATCAAAATCCGCCGGCCCCCTTGTGGGGCCACCAGGCTGTAGGCGCGAGGTTCGCAGTTTCCTGTACCAGTCGTAGGTTGTAGTTTCCAGTGTTACAGTTCTGCTTCTTGCTGGTTACTGTAACTAGATGATTGACCGCGCGAGGAGGGGGGGAGGCCCAAACGGGATTTTAGCACCCCCTGGGCGCGTTGTCTGAATTGCTGGGGGGGCTCGAAATCGACACCCCTCACGCAGATCCGCGGGGTCAGGGTCCAAAAACACATGGGATTTGCCACATTTCTGAAATTCGGTGCCACCCCTCACGCAGATCCGCGGGGTCAGGGTCCAAAAACACATGGGATTTGCCACATTTCTGAAATTCGGTGCCACCCCTCACGCAGATCCGCGGGGTCAGGGTCCAAAAACACATGGGATTTGCCACATTTCTGAAATTCGGTGCCACCCCTCACGCAGATCCGCGGGGTCAGGGTCCAAAAACACAAGGGATTTGCCACATTTCTGAAATTCGGTGCCACCCCTCAAAAACGCAGATTTGCCATTTCTGAAATTCGGGGTCAGGGTCCAAAAACACAGGGGATTTGCCACATTTCTGAAATTCGGTGCCACCCCTCACGCACATCCATCGGGGTAACCCAAACTGCGAGTATCCGGCCCTTCTTGTGTGACAAGCTCGTAAACCATACACGTCTTACCAATCGCCTGTGTGGTAACCCTCTTGTGATCAGTTGGTTTTGCCGATTGCGAATCGGCCTCGCATGAATTTCCGATACTGCTGCACGACAGCGCCAAAGCCTCATGACTTAGCTCTTCCATGGCCCATTCTCCGAGAGAGGGGGCCGGCGGCAGGGGGCGAAGCCCTTACGGATCATCATCGTCGTCGTAATCCTTATCAGCATCAGCATCATCATGAGCATCCTCATCACCATCATCATCGTCATCAACATCACCATCACCATCATCATCATCATCATGTTGTTCATCCAACCGATTCCGCCACAATCCCCTTCTCCTCTTCATCATCCTCACCTTCTCCCCGTCATCTTCCTGATCCCCTCATGGTGGTCTTACTCACGACCATCATCCGCGGAACCCAAACCAGAATGATCATCATGATAATCATTATCATCATCATCACCACAATCACCATCGCCAACATGGCAATCATGCTGACGATGATGCTGGGAGCAACTGCCGCCGACAATGCTGGGCTAGCGCGGTGGCGGGACTTGCCGCAGGCACCTGAATAGCTGCGACGAGATGATGGCATCCTCCATTGCTCAGCTGTCTTTCGTGCTATGTATGAAAACGTCAAACATGGCCCGATATGATCCACGATAATCTTCGTCAGGCCCCTATGTGGCCCCCGGAGACGGCGCAATGAGGCCAAGCAAAACTCACAATGTCTTACAGAGGCCACTACGCAACCCCAAAACAGAACAATGTGTCCACGAAGGCTCAGCTGGAAAGAACACAAACCAAACCCAAAAGTAAATATGCAAACAAATTTAGTTCAGATAATTATGCTATGTATGTAGAACCTGTGTGAAACGCACTGTTTGTTGTAAGATTCCCAATACCTGAACGCGTACGAAAACGTAGGTCGATAAGCCGGGCGCTTCATACCCGCGCGCGTTCATCTCTCATAAATTCGCTTTTTGTAATGCAAGTCTGAAAACAAAAAAGGACGTTACCTGTAATTTCAAAAGCATCGGCCGCACATAGTGATGATAAGCGTCATCCACCTGCCAGAGGAAAGCAGTGTGTCCTTATTAATATGGATGCATGAATATTCGGCTGATCGCCTCGGCTGAAAAACCTATAACGATTAATTTACGCCGTCGCTGTTGAACGTGATGGTGATGATGGTATGGTGACGCGAAGGGGAAATCGACGGCCAAAGATGAGAGGATGTCCAAGGCGAGACTGGCCCGACCACCTCACGGCAGGGGATCTCTGAACCCAGAGTTGCGAAGATATCGCAGTCGAGACTGGCCCGACGACGTCAGGCCAGGGGATCTCCAAACCCAGAGTTGCGAGGATGTCTCAGGCGGAATTGGCTGGACCACCTCGCGCGGGGCATCCCTGAGCCAAAGGATGGAAGAATCTCTCGGGCGAGACTGGCCCGACCACCTCCGGTCAAAGGATAACTGAGCCCGGAGTTGCGAAGATGTCTTAAGCGAAACAGGACGGACCACCTCGAACCTGAACGGACCTCGGACGGACCAACTCGTGTGGGGCGTCTTGGTAAAGTATCGGGGGGGAACGGGGGAGGAGGGCGGGAGGGCAGGTGTAGAGAACAGGAAGGAAGGGGGAAGGAAAGAGGGATTGGGAAAACTCAGCCCTGGGGGACTGTGGATTCGTCGAGTGCATCCTGATGGAGAGGTGGTCGAGGAGGGAAGGGGGAGGGACGGACGAAAAGAGGAAGGAGGGGAAGTGGGCGGAGGGAGAGGAATGGGGAGGAGGGACGGAGAAAACTCTGCATTGGGGGACTGTGGACTTATCGAGTGTAGCCCCCCCCCCCAAAAAAAAATGCAATCAATCCCTGGCGCGTTCCAAATTGCCACCGAACTCTAGAGTGCCAACCGCAAGCGTAATTACGAATCGCAGAACTCGAGTAACGTGCCTACGAAATTCAACGACACGCGCATCCATGAAAACATGAACATACCTGGTAAGCCCAAAAACAGACATCCTCGTCGCATGACTTTCTTCTTAAAAGGAAGCACCATGTATTTAGAGTACCGCCCAACCACGAAATGCTACCAAATAGATTCCAGTACGACACGTCAAACCCTGCACACGCCTATGCAAATGCACAACAGCCGTCCCTAGAGAAAACATACCCTTCGGATCAAATAGCCCATACATGCCCAACCGAAAAACCACTGCACCTTTTTTTTCCTCCGCGCGACGACGGCGGCACGGCGACGGCGACGGCAACTGCGACGGCGACGGCGAAAACGACGACGACGACGACGACGACACCGACGACGACTAAAACGAAGGCGGCGACGACGGCGGCGGCGACGACGACGATGGCGACGACAGCCGCGACGGCGACAGCGACGACGGCGGCGCCGAGCCTGCCAGCGTCCAAATCTTGATGGCTGTAATGCTGATGGCGCGCACATAAACGCATGCACACACATGCGCACACAAACAACGGCGAACACGCGAGCGAATAGCGAAGGACGGGGTGCAAGCCGCGTCCATTGCCACCTGGGGGTGGCGCTCTCGCCTCCGCGTCGGCCACTCACCACATGGGCCCGCAAAGCTCCGACAAGAAAGATAAACTGAAAAAGTGCGATAGCTCCCCCTTTTAGCGCAAATACTTTTCACTAGAACCATCGCGCGCGCTTCGCGACCGCACAAGTTCTAGCTAGGCTTCATGGGCTAACGAATGTAAGATCATGATGGTCGCTTCTTGCGTCCAGGGACCCCCTTGGAGGCCTTGCTTAAGCCTCGGAATCAGATAGAAGGGGAAGTGCGGAAACGCAGAAATCATTAATTGCTTTTAGATATTCAACGATGTGGGGCCCTCAATGGATTCCTGGGCTCTTTTTGGGGAGGTGAGGGGGGTCTGAATTGTGGTCTGTTGTGCAAGAGTAGACCGGGGCCAAACTTGGAAAAAAGGAATTGTGGGATTTCCATGCTCTTCCAATTCCTCGGCGCTGCTCGGCGCTGCCATTTGTTTGAGACAGCGATAGACAACAAAAAAAACCCTCAGCCACCGGGTGGGGGGGGGCTCAAAGGGGAGCCCCCCCCCCCCCCTCGCGCGGAAAAACAAGGGAGGGGCCCTTCACGGCACCGTGACCACCGACCACCTTGAGCATCCACAGGCGGCGCTTTCCGACGGGCACGAAGGCTTCTACGCTCCCGCCGCCGCCCAAGGAAACATCGCGCCCCTCGCATTCCAAAGCGCATCCCGCTGCCCCCTCGCGTCTCCGGCACAGCCCGCCCGTCGCGCAGAGCACCCCCATGCTCGCGCCATCAAGGCGCGTTGCTTTCCCGACAACGACATCCCGCCACGTTTCCTCTGCCCTGCGTTTCATGCCGCCGCGCGCAAGCCCTCGCTGCTGCGAAGGCGCCCGCGTCCTCGGCGTCTGCCACCCTCGCCGGCGATCCGCCTCACCCGTCTGAGACACAAACGCCGATGGAAAAGCGGAATCCTCGTCTCCAACAGATCCTCCGACCCCTCCTCCACAGCATCAGTCCCCCTCCTCGAGTATCCTTCCATCTCATCGAACCGCTCCCCCTCCTTGTCTCTCCATCGAGCACGGCTGCCCTTCCCTCTCCAACGAGCGCGACCAGGGCCGCCGCCGCCCCTCTGTCACAGAGGGGGGGGCCTCGTGATCCCGGGACCGCCCCTCTGTCGCAGAGGGGGGGCTTCGCGATCCCGGGGCCGCCCCTCTGTCACAGAGGGGGGGCCTCGTGATCCCGGGGCCGCCCCTCTGTCGCAGAGGGGGGGCCTCGCGATCACGGGACCGCCCCTTTGTCACAGAGGGGCCCCGCGAACAGGGCGGCAAGGCGATGGGCAGGACGACAAGAACGGAGAAAGAAAAAAAGGACACGGGAGGGAGGCAGGAACGGGCGAGGGGGGACGGAGACGGAGGCGAGGCATGAGGGGAGGGCAGGACGAACTCAGAGGGAGAGGAGCAGGACGAGACCTGGGAGAGGGAGGGGAGCACGACGAACACAGAGGGAGAGGAGCAGGACGGAGACGGAGGCGACGCATGAGGGGAGGCATTTCTCAGCGACCGCCGCGCCGCCCTGAGAACAGCTGTGCCGCCGCCAATACTGCGGCGGAGGCGTGACCTCCCACGCCCCTGTCCTGTGCTGGTTCTGCTGCCACCCTACCCCCTCCCTCTTCGACCTCCCCCACCCGCCCCTATCCTCCTCCACTCCTCTCCTCGTCCTCCTCCAGCTGACGGCTCGTTCGGGGCCGTCGCGCTCAGGCGATCATCTGCCGCTGCCATCTGCCGCCCTGTTTCGCGCGCCCTCCGCTGCCGCGGCGGGATCGCACGGAGAGTGCCCCCTGACCAGGGATTGTCATCTTACCGCTCTTGGGCTCGGGGACTTTCCGCCCCTCCTCCGCGTCCTTCTTCCGTTTCTTCTCCTTCTCTTTCTTCTCCTTCTGCCATGCCTGCTTCTCCTTGTCGGGGTCGGGGGTCTTCTTCTCCATCATGATACGCAGCATCAGCCGATCTCCGCGCGCCAGAGGCACCGCGCTGCGCATGCACGGGACAAGCACGCTCCAGACGCGGATGAGGGCAGACGCCGCGCACTTTGTCATGGTCGCGAACTCTTGTGGTCGAATTGCCACGTTGAACTTCCAGCGCCCCTGTCCCTGCACTAGCTGGGCTCGGGCAAGTTCTTCTGCTGTCACCCCGTCAACTCCCCCAAAGAAGTGCAATGATTCGGCACCTCCGAACTTAAGATGGCACGGGTTCTCTTCCTGGTCGGCCTCGCCCTCTGCGCCCCCCGCTGCTGCGGGTGCCGCCCCGTCGAGCTCCGTTCCTCCAGGGGCCTCGCTCCGCGCCCCCTCCGCCGCTGCGGAGGCCGCCCCCTGCCGCGCGGGCTTGAGCTCCAGCTCTGGTAATTTGAAATCGGGCAGTGCCCAATACTTTTCCATTTGCTCGACAAGACTCGGACGTTTCTCACCGACTAGCACCTCCACTGCCCGCGGGTTGCCCGAGGCTTCCGGGGAAATCTTCGCGGCGGGGCAGCAAGGGAAGAGCATTAGTTGCCCCTCGGCGATGTCCCCAGTAGCCACCACGTGGAAACTCTCGGCTTGAACGTCGCATTGCATATGGAGGGGTTGGGCGCTAGTGTCCGCGTGTCGATGGAAGGCAGCCATCACTTCCGCGATGCTTGCTTGGTGCCACCTTTCTGCGTCGAGATTGGCAGACGGAGCTGAAGCGCGCCGCGATTTCACTGGGACCACCATCAGGCTGTCCAGGGGCATTGACAGTTTAGACATCTGCTTGTTCAGAGGTTTGTCTTCTTCGTTGAACTCTATCAGTACGCGAACGTGCCCTCGAACCATTTGGCCTTCGCGTACTCTGGGTGTCGTTGCGAGCAGGCCTTCAGGATACTGTCGCACGGGATATGCAAGGGCTGCCCTGTGTCAGATCCCGAGGCTGCTTTCTTGGCGCGGGCTGCTGCGGTGGCGACGAGATCAGCGACGGACGTCAGGAGCTCGATTTCGTGAGAGGTCACACCTTTTCCCTGCGGGTCGTTCAGGGCCGCGGAAATGAACGCGGGGCCTTGCGCGAAGCCGGCATCGAAGTGAATCTCCCACGAGAGCACCTCGCAAAGCAAACCGTTATCGAGCACGTCCATGAGTTCGCTGAACTTCGGTGCGCGACGCATCTGTGGGATATCCCAGGAGCCACCCGGACCTGTCTGGAACTCCTCCAAACCACACCCTTCGTGTTCTTCGGGAATGACCCACACTGCGCCGTGCTTGAGGCTCATCAGACCAAGGGTCAGCGTGCAGCGGCTCAACGCCCCGTAGTTGTACGTTGACAGACTTGTGTGCGCCAGGCGGAGAACCTCCACGGACTCCGTGTTCTGCTTGTTGTGGTCCGCATGCGTTTTGTACGGCTTGCCATGGAGCCGCTCGTACTCGGCTTTTTTCTCGGCAGGGGCGTCCTGAACAACCACTGCCTCGTGCTGCGCCTCGTTCTTGAGGAACCTGTCTTTCAGAATCCCACACAGGAGATTCACCACTCTGGCAGCGGAGGGGTGCGTTCCACCCCTGTTCTGCGGGTGGACGCTGAAATCCTCCAAGGAGATCTTGGCCTTCAACCGCTGCCCCTCGGAGTCAATCAAGGCATAGCGGCTGCGCAACAAGGCGGAATCATCCAGGGGGCCTGACTTGATGTCCTCGGCCATCTTTGCTGGTGCACCCGCTGCTGCGGGGGCACCCTCGAAACCAGATGCTCCGCGACGGTTGCCCCCGCTGCTGCGGGGCCACGCTTGAAGCGCGAGTGCGTGTCGCGCGCGAGGGCAGGAGGAGGGGCCTCACGGGGCCCGCGGCCTGCCCGCACTTGAGTGGCTTAATTGCCACAGAAAGCCGCTGCAATTGCGGATAAGAATGATGGGGCCGAACGGTTATTCACTGTCCCTGGGTGCGTGGCTGCAGTGGGATTCCGCGGTGCGGATTCGTGTTGTTGATGTTGTTTGTTGTTGATTGTTGTTTGTTGTGTGTTGTGTGTTGTGTGTTGTGTGTTGTTGTTGTTGCTGCTGCTGTTGTTGCTGCTGCTGTTGTTGTTGTTGTTGTTGTTGTTGTTGTTGTTGTTGTTGTTGTTGTTGTTGTTGTTGTTGTTGTTGTTGTTGTTGTTGTTGTTGTTGTTGTTGTTGTTGTTGTTGTTGTTGTTGTTGTTGTTGTTGTTGTTGTTGTTGTTGTTGTTGTTGTTGTTTGTTTGTTGTTGTTGTTGTTGTTGTTGTTGTTGTTGTTGTTGTTGTTGTTGTTGTTGTTGTTGTTGTTGTTGTTGTTGTTGTGTTGTGTTGTTGTTTGGTGTTGTTGTTGTGTTGTTGTTGGTGGTCGTCGTCCCACCCGCAACCCCCCCGCGACCCACGCCCGACCCACCCCTCGACCCACCCGCGACCCACCCGCGACCCACCGGACCACACCCCCGCGACCCACCCCCCACCCCGCGACCCACCCGCGACCCACCCCGCGACCCACCCGCGCCACCCACCCCGCGACCCACCCGCGACCCACCCCCCACCCCGCGACCCACCCGCGACCCACCCGCGACCCCACCCCCCGCGACCCACCCCGCGACCCAACCCGACCCACCCCCCCGCGACCCACCCGCGACCCACCCGCGACCCACCCGCGATCCACCCCGCGACCCACCCGCGACCCACCTTCGACCCAAACCACGTTCAAGGTGCAGACCAACATTTTCGGCGCCTGCGGCGGGTTTTTTTGCATGCCTTCCAGGTAAAGGGCCCGCGACCCACCACGCGACTGACTCGCGACCAACCCGCGACCCAAACCACATTCAGAGTTCAAACCACATGTTTCGGCGCCTGCGTCGGGCATATTTTGCATTCGTGCTAGGTGGAGAATCCGCGGCCCACCCGCGACCCAAAACACGTTCAATGCACAAACCGCATCTTTTGGCGCCTGCCGCGGGCTGCTTTTGCAGGAAGAGGAGGAGGAGGAGGAGGAGGAGGAGGACGAGGAAGAGGAGGAGGAGGAGGAGGGGGAGGAGGGGGAGGAGGGGGAGGAGGAGGAAGGACACGACGACGACGACGTCTACGACGACGACGACGACAAGGAGGAGGGGGGAGGATCGGGAGGGGGAAATGATCCTGGAATTTGGTGCCAGTGGAAATCACTCGGCCATTTAAGAAGCCCGGGTAGCACTAGAGGAAGAATCAACACAGAAACATAAGCTTTCGACGGTCCGCACGGATTTCCTGGATTTGCGCTGGGCCATCCTCCATGGCGCGCGGAGCGCGCGAGGGGCGGCCCAGGGGGCAGCGCGGATCCGAGAAAACTGCGCGGAGCGCCGAAAGTTTATGCTGATGTGTTGATTATTCCTCTAGTACTACCCGGGCTTCTTGAATGGCCGAGTGATTTTCACTGGCACCAAAGTCCAGGATCATTTCCCCCCATTGGAGAAATCCGCGCGGAACGCCGACAATTTATGCTTATGTGTTGTCTTCGAACTACCGCAATCACTGAGACCGGAATCAGCCTCCTTCGGTGGAGGCAGTCACCGATGCCGAGGCCGTGGCCAACTCCCGAGCCTCCCGGGGCGCGCGGGCCCAGGGCGTCCTCCGCGTACCTGAACTCCAGGTGCAGGTTCATCTCGGCCACCCTATGCGCGAGGAGGGTTTGACCAGAGGGGGGGCGAGGAGGAGAAGGAGGACGAGGACAAGGAGGAGGAGGAGGAGGAGGAGGAGGAGATCGAGGGGGTTGGGGGGGGGACCTCGAGCTTGAGTCGGCGGTGCATCGCCGACAGATCGGAGATGGGGCCTCGACAGCGAGTCTGGGCGGGGGGGGGCGCTCGGGCCCCCATCGGAGATCAAAGTTCTGCGGCAACTCACGGGAGCATTCCATGCCGTCTTTCGTCTTGCTGGCTCCTGCGAATCGATGCGAGCCTGCGCGAATCGAGGCGAATCGACGGCCATCGACGCTAAGTCGACGCTAAATCGGCGCTACATCGGCATTTCCTCATCGATGACTCGACGCTTGCGCACGCTGGGTGCACTCTGAAGACAAAACTTCGAGCACACACAAGGCTTCATGAAATGCTGCCGAACAAAAGTGAACGTTTTCATATTTGGCGTTTCGACATTGGGCGGAAGACCGGGGGGACGGGGGGGGTCTGGCTCCCGACCTCTGCTTGGTGCGACTGTTTACAGCAGTGCGCCCAATGGGGTAGACCCCACCTGCTTGAAACAGGCGCCAAACGCAGCCAAAATCTACTCCATGGGGGCGGGAGGGGTGGGGAGGGGTGGGGAGGGCCCGCACCGATCGGTCAAACCATGAATACGCAAACCAACTTGAGGTGATTGGAGGTCCATGCGTTCCTCCACCCCCCGAGCCCATGCCCCCCCTCACGCTGCTCCCAACTTGAGCAGGGACCGACCGTCCCGGCATTCCTGAAGGCCTACCACGAAATGTTGCTAGAACCCAAAAAGTTCAAACAACAATGCTGTTAGAGCATAAACCCCATGTGCTAAAACAAACGTTTCTTAGAATATTCATAGGTCGGCCTATGGGCACGCCAGGACGCTTCGCCACTGCTTGACTAAAGGCTGAGGCACGAGCCGGGGGCCGCGCTGGCGCCAAAAACCGCAAGCGAGCGACAGAGCACGGGCGCTCACCGACGGTCCGACCTGCCCCCTCGAGGGCAGCGCGGGCGGACCAGGCTCTCCGAGAACAGACAAAAAACACCTCGAGCAAAGCAAACCGTTAGTGAAAACGACTTTTTGGAAAATCCAAAAGGGGGCTCAACTGAAAAGGGGGTGGTGCAATAAATTTGAGGCAAATGTATTGCAAATTTATCGCGCCGAGCAATTGTATCGCATTGTATTGCAAGCAGTGTATAGCACGCGAAAATCCAGCAATAGATTTGCGCCGCAGCCTTAACTGCACACCCCAAATGTATTACGACCCCCACAAATCTATTGCACCAGATTCGGGTCGGGCGAAAGGGGGGGATAGCAAAGGGGGGGTTTGAGAATCAGCTCGCGTAGCTGATTTTCCCGGCGCCTCCCGGCGCCGGGAGGCGCCCATGTATCGAGGAATGGGCCCCTCGGTGAGGCCGAAACCAGCTGCATGCAGCAAATTCCGTAACCCCCCCTTTCCCAATCCCCCCCTTTCGCCCGGCCCGAGAGAAGATAGCACGACGGCAACGACACGACACGACTGTCGCAGGGTGGATTCAAGGAGCTCTGGAGTCTCTCCAGAGGCCCACGGCCATTCGCACGGGGCCACTCTCCTCCGGACGGCAGGGGACGACAGGAAAACCTTGAAATCCAGGAACGTACCATTGTTGTTCCACGCCGCTCCTCTGACGGGGAGGAAAAGGAGACACGGACATCCGGGGGCGTGCAAGAGGGGGGCGTCGAAGACGGGGGGCGTAAATCATGGCCGGCGGCATGTGTGCGGCCCAGAAGATGCCCAGGGACGTGTTGAAATAAGAAGAGGCGCCATGCGATCTGGGGAGATGTCATGCCCCCGGCCATGATGTCCGCCCCCCTAGTCATCTCCCCCCTCTTGGCCGTGGAGGCCCCCGAAAGGAGACACGGACATCCGGCGCGTAGCGCAAAATCGAGGCGGCCAGTTTGCAGCTTGTGACGGCCTCTGGAAACCGTGCCCGGGTTTCGGGACCGTCAGCGGACGGCCCGACTCAAAAAAGCTGCCCTGCGGTATGGGGCAAAGTGTCGAAATCGGCCCTGCAGGCGGTTCGAGAGGTCCTTGGGTTCAGGTCCCAGTGTTCGGGCTCGACAGGAGAGGAGGTGGCACTATGCCCAGCGCCTGCCTGAAGATCAACCTGAACGCGCTATCCCAATGCATCCTGCGAACTCTAGTCATAAGAGGTACTGCGGGAGCCTCAGGCGCTCCTTTGCGTTTGGCGTCCGTCGCCTCACAGGTCGCTCACTGCATTGGCCCAAACGTGGAAGGAAAGGCCATTGGCCTGCTCGGGATCGCGGACCGCTTGGGCTCGGAGCGTGGGCTGAACGAACCCACTGACGATCCGAACATGCCGGTCGGTTCAATCCGCTTCACACTGCCGCTTCGGCAGGGGGTCGGTGTCTGGACAAGCTGGCGGTCGTGTGGTCTCGGTGCTGCCCATCCTCTGCTTCCTCCTCCTCCTGCTCCTGCTCCTCCTCCTCCTCATACTCCTCATCATCCTCCTCTTCCCTAGGCTGCGAACAATGGTGGACGGACGGCTTGAGGCCCAGGTGTACTGGCATCCTGGCCTCGAATGCTGCTCGTGGAGTTGGCGGCGGTATCTCGAGTATAGCTGACCGGCGTGAGATGTTGCCAAATGTCCTGCCTCGGCGTGGCATCCCTGCTGTAAAGGTTCACCCGCTGCCTTGGGCCAGGTAAAACAATTCAAACCCGCCCAGAGTTACCCTGTGCGACCGTGGCGCATGCGTGGTGCACGCTGGAACCAGAGCCGCTGCTAGCCGCAATGGCCAAATGCCTGGGCAGAGGTAGCTCCGACACGAATGGTGCAGGAAATGCCAAACAATAGTTGTTGCCTGCCCTAAATTCGCCTTATGTTGCGACCCGAATATGTCACTGGCGTCACCGGGTCCCTTTCCCCCCCCTGTGACACCCCTTACGCTGGGAAGATAAAACAACAGGCTCCAACCGCCTCATCCTCCTCGTGCTACTGTGGAGCGGAAGAAAAGCAAACAAAAAAACGAATATGGGTGAGAAGGGGGACATCGAGTGGACCTCCTCATTCTTCCAACTGCAACAGTTACTGGTGCTACTCCTACCACTGCTTGAAAGGTTAGAGAGAACGCGTTTCACGGGCGCTCGCCTGGGGAACATTCGGCTGCGCGTTTCGAACCGGGGGGTGGGCCGTCCCCCAAAAAAACACTCTGCGCCGTCGATCAAAGCCAGGGGGACCCCCCTCCCCCACAAAACCCCCCCTCCCGAACCCCCCCCCCTCCCAACAGGCGGGGGAGGTTCAAATCCCCCCCCCCTCGGCGCCGGCGGCAGCCAGCAGCGCCCACGGCGGGGACGCAGCGACGATGCACAAAAGCAGCGAGGAGGGGGGGGGGGTTCAAACCCCCCCTCGCGCCGGCGCCGGCGCTGGCGGCGGCGACGGCGGGAACGCAGCGACGTTTACCACCACTACCACCACCACCACTACCCACTACCACCACCACCGCTTCAACCCACCACCACCACTACCACCAACAGTACCACACCACCACCACCACCACAGCCACCACCATCACCACAACCACCACCACAACTCACCATCACAAAAAAACACCACCCACCACCACCACCACAATCGACCACACCATCACCATCACTGCCAAAACCACCACCACCACCACCACCAGCACAACCCACCGCAACCACCACAAACCACCACACCAATACCACCACCACCACTACCCGCCACCACCACCACCACAGCAATCGTCCAAAACCACCGCCACAACCCACCACCACCACAACCACCACAAACCACCACCACACCACCACCACCACCGCCACACCACCACCACAACCACCACCACCACAACCCACCATCATCACGACCACCACCACCACAAAAACCCATCACCACTACCACCACCACCACCACTATCTACCACACCACCACCACCACCACCACCGCCACAACCACCACCACTACCAGCAGCACAACTCACCACCACCACAAACCACCACAAACCACCACCACCACCACCACCACCACCGCAACAACCACCGCCACAAGCACCACCTCCACACACCACCGCCACAACCACAACCCACCACCACCACCACAAACCACCACCACACCACCACCAAACCACCACCACCACCACGACTACATTCCACCACCACAACCCGCCACCACCACCACCACAAACCACCACATCACCACCAAACCACCACCACCACCACTACAACCCACCACCATCACCACCACCACAAACCACCACCACACCACCACCAAACCACCACCACCACCACAACCACCACCACCGCCACCACCACCACCACAACCCACCACCACCACCACAACCACCACCGTCCTCGTCGACGCTCCCCGCCACCGCCGCCCGCGGCCGCAAGCGCTGGCGCCGGCCCAGAAATAGAAATCGTCGTCACCGCCGCCGTCGCCAGCCGCCGCCGACGCAAGCGCCAGCCCGAGGAGAGGGAAGCAGGGGGGGGCGGCGGGGGGGGTTCGAACCTCCCCCCCGCCCTGTCACGGGAGGAGGGGGGCGGTTTCACTCCCCCCCCCTTCAAGCGACCACAGAACGCGCTCTTTCAAAGGTTAGGGCTCGCCTTTCGAAGCTTGCACAGCATTTGAGAGCCTCGAAAGGCCTGATGGGTTCGCTGCGTTTCAAATTTCGACGCGGAGGGAAGAAAGGGATTGTTTGTCGCCCAGACGTTTGAAAGGATGAAAGGTGACGGGGGTGGTGGGGGAAAAGAGGAGGAAGAGGCGGAGAAGGACAAGGAGGAGGAGTGTCGAGGAGGGTACTGGGGAGTTACGTGCATAGGCGTGGGGCGGGAGGGGGAGGAGAGCGGAGAGGGGCGGCAGGAGGACGAGGAGCAAGAAGAGAGGGAGGCAGATGAGGACGAGGATGGGCCGGCTTCGAGGGCTTCGAGGGCCCGCCGGCTCTCCAATGGCCTCCGTCCCAGGGCCCCTCGGCCCCACCCCTGCTGCTCAAGACCGGCCTCGTGATTGCAGACAGAGTCACAAGCTCTGCTGCAATCCTGATGACTTCAGCCTCCGCGGCGCGATCGCCGTCGTCTGGTACCAGAGATAGCTCGGCACTGTGGCGGCAGCCCGAAGTGGGCAAGGTTCGCCCATGCAGGCTCGTTGTCGGAAAGAGGGCGGAACTGAGGAACTAGATGCAGCACGTGTTCCTGCGGCAGCACAGGGCCAGTTCAGGACAATGAGGTACTCAAGAAACGCGCCACTACAAAACATCCATCTGGCACAAGTCGCGTGGGGTGCCGCGCGAGCTGCGCACATCAAATGCCACGCACATCTAGCGCACACTGCCGAACATGAGAGCTCGCGCAACTGAAAATCGCATCAACAAAATCCACTGCCCGTCTCGGTCCACCCCGCCATCTCTCCGCCCAGTGAAACTCGAATCTGTGCTGTTTTTCCTTGCGAGGCTGCTCTTGCTAATTCCCCCAAGGCGTGCACTTCAACTTTGGCGTTGGCTTCAGCTTTGGATGCACCGTGAAGCGACTTTGGGCCAGTTCACCCGAGTCGGCTTTTCCGCTCGCAAAGGTACCCCCCCCCCCAAGGCGCGCCCTGTGTCTGGTGCGCCATCGGTGTAGAGACGGGCGTCATCTGGATGCAGATGCAGCCACCTCGCACCGAATATTGTCAGAGAGCGCATACCGCACCGATTGCATCCCTGGCTGCCCAAATCTGCCATGCAAGCTGCGCGCCAAGGACAGAGGCTTGGAAAAAATCCAACCCTACGCCTGATCTCACACTACGTCAGCTTACTCCGTCGCTCCCTTGCACACGAGCTTCGCAGTTAGCCCTGCCTGCCTGCCTGCGAAGATCCAGCATCCCCAACCCCCTAAGTCCGCAAAACTAGGAAGGAGAGAAGAAGAGAGAGAGATAGGGAAAAAGAGAGAGAGAAAGAGAACAACAACAAATACACACCTATCCCCTCCATTCCAAACCTACCCCTGGCGTCTGGGCTCCCAACACGCAGGGCCCCGCATCTGCCCATGTCCGCAAGCCGCAGGTCCCCAGATGTCCTCGGAGGTCCCTCGGGCCACAAGCCCCTCGAGGCGACTAGACCCCCAGAGAACGCCAAAAAGCGCCCGAACGCCTCCATGCCTTCGAGATTCCAACGTCCTCGACTCAACCCAAATCGGGCGGCGGCACTGGCGGACAGGCGGTGACCACGAATGGATGGGGAAGGCGGACGAGAGGAGCGCGAAGCTGGGGAGGGTGAGGGGGAACATGGGGTTCAGGAGGAAGAGAGCCGTAAGACACGGGGGAGGAGGGAGAAGGAGGATTTTTTTGACACGGCCATGACTGACACAACGTTGGTGCCAGTAAAAGAACCTCTGGCGGTGACTGAGCGGGACGGGCCGCACGGACACGGAAGGCGCCAGAGGTCAGTCGGAGTCACCAGACTCCACGGCGCTTACACGAGCAGCTTGCAAGGGAGCCTCGTCCTCCTCTTGGTGAATAGGCGTGCACTCACGCCTCGACTGCTCTCGCTCGGACGCCACACCCTCTTCGTGGGGAATGGCGCCCTGCTCTGCAGGTGGCCCTTCTTGTGGGGCAAAAAGAGAAAGACCTTCGAGATGGCCCGCAGCTCTGATGGTACCAGACGACGACGACAGGTCGACGACATGATCTCTCTGATTGGCACACTCAAGAAGGGGCTCCACAACTGGAGCCTGCTCGGCAAAATGCCTTGTACGATGGACCTCTTGGTCCCCAGCAGCAGCGACGATGGCCGACGACGAAGACGACTGGTCGACGACAGTATCGTGCTGCTGGGGATCCTCGCCCACCGCCTGCAGGTCCTCTGGAGACGCCTCAATCACGACTCCGTCGATCTTGGGATGGCGTCCATTGAGCACTCGATACTTCCAACGCTCGAGATTGTTCCTCGTTGGGGCCCTGCAAACCTTAGCTAGCAGCGCTAGGGGTCCCAACGTAGATATAGCGTTGCACCTAACACAAATGAACAGCTGAGATCGATCGCTGCGATCGAAACTCAAAAACATGTGGCCTCTGGCGGCCACCTGTAAGAACGGCTCAGGCACCTTCCCCGTGCAACCTCCAGTTGACGGCGCATCGCTTTCACCGAAAACGAAGACAGGGCTGGGCCGACGTATCCTGAGGCATACAGCACACCTCCAGTATGACCTATGCCATTCCCATTCGTGCTCAAAAGTCTCGGGGCCCGCGGGCTTCTGGCGGGGCTCTCTGGGGTTCAAGTGGACTCCTGTGAGATCCAGGGCGGGCCACTTCGGCAGCAAACGGGCCGCCAGCCTACAAACCGCACGAGAAACCTTGACTTTCCTGTCAACTTCATCAAGCTCAGCCTTGGAGCCTGTGGGGTGGGCGAGCAGTCCTTGACGTGCGGCACGATCCGCGTCATCCCCGAATTTCTCCCAGCGTTGCTGGGCAGTTAAATCAGGACTGTCGGCCACATGCGCTTTTACTTTCCTAAGGGCAGACAGGCCGCACGATTGGGCAAATAACATGGTGCCCGAATACATTTTCTTATATGAGAACCTGGCCTCCGGAGGAAACGCGAAGGTGCTGACCACATTCGCGCAATCCGAAAAACCTTCCGAGGGGCCTCCTAGGTTCTGTGGGACCATGGCGAGGGCCGCAAACTCTCCAGCTTGGGGGGTCTGGGGGAGCGGAGCCCAAATAGGCCCACACACCGAGCAGGTCTCCTGAGCGTCCTGGGTGACCTGTACATAGCCCCAAGTGGCCCTACTCAGCTCCTTGATAGGGTGTCTGGTACAGGACCCGTCCATGAAGATATATCCCTTAACCTGGCCAGGATCTACGACGTCTTCTGTTCCTTCGGGCGCGTGAGTGATAATACCTCCTTGCTGTCGTGGGCGTGGTAGCACATCTCCAGGGTGTTCAAACAGCCCCTTAGAGAAAAGCAGTGTTTCCTTAGCGTCCGATCGATCGATACTTCTAGCCTGGGTGATCAAACCGCCATCGTCGACCAAAACCCTCCTATCATCGTCGACCGCACTGCACTCCCACAGACGGTGGAAGACCGTGTCACGCGCTCCGCAGCCTAAAGGACACTGAGCAAATGGCAGAGCGCACCCCAAGTCGAGCGCACGCTCGTTGGTCCACACCGCTCCGCACACCAGCGACTTGATACAACCCTTCTCGTAGTATGTATACCGTGACGAACGAAGCTGTGACGACACCACATCATAACACACTCGACAAGGTACATTGTGAACTTTACCTGCCTCCCTTTCGAGCTGTCTCAAAACTCCATCGTGCAACATCTGTTTTATGAGCGCTGGGGAACATGACGTTAAAATGATGTCTTCTCCGAAATCGTTGACCATGACGCAGAAACTCTTCATGTCCCATTGGACCCTGAGGAGGCTGAGGCGGAGCGCTGAGAGGGGACCCGTGACCTTCTTCCAGACGAGTTCTTCTTTGGGGACCCCGTAAGCCGACTCCCAAGCTTCCCTCAAAACTCCGAACGACAAGGTGTTAGGCGAGGATCTAACTTGGTTCGAGAAGACCTCCTTAGCGTAGCGCACCACTGGTGCCACTGATCCATACCACGATGGATCCCCGTGCAACAACAACAGAGAGGTGAGGGACCTCATGCCTGCAGACGGCCGTAAGATAGAGCCCACAGCACGCCGAGCAGCCGCCAACTCGTGATCAGACTGGCCGTGCACTTCAGCTCCATAAGACAGGCCTGCTAGAGGTCCACTCGTGAAAATACTTGGGCAGTGCTTGCCCAGCACCTGGTTGACTCTCTTGAAACGTTTCGTTCTCTTCTTGAAAACAGCTGCTCTCTTCTGCTGCTTCTGTCCTCGTCCCTTTCTCCTCCTGCTCTTCCCTGCCGTATCATCGATTCCCAAAATCACTGCAGACTCCACGTACGAGGCTCCACCGTACTCTCCTAGAGCTTGCCTGATGGCTTCTCCAGTCTTGTGTGATGAACATATGACCGACGCTTTGTCCTGGGCAACTTGTACGCACATCTCCTCAGTGAGTCCACAGAAGCTCTCGCCGCGGCTGCTCGACGCGTGGGCTCGCTGCGACTGCCGAGACAGAAAAGGCGGGGAGCCCGCCAGGGTGTGCCCCGGGCGGTCCAGAGGCTTCCGTCGAGCGGGTTACGGATACAGTCGGGGCGTTGACCTCCTCCTCCTCCTCCTCCTCCTCCTCCTCCTCACCTCCTCCTCCTCCTCCTCCTCCTCCTCCTCCTCCTCCTCCCATCGCAGTAAGCTGACGCAAGTCCGTCCCCCCGAGCTCGAACGGCCACAGTAGTCAGTCTCCACTCGCCTTCTCCCCTCGCCTGCCTCACAGAGACGTCCCCCACTACAGTCGAGGCGTTGACCTGAGGAACACAAAATAAGGAACGAGGCCCCTGTTCTCCAAAAATTAAACTTCGACTTACGATCGAAAACCTGAGGAAAACCCGGGGCAAGCTACGAAACACTTAAGGAACGCGGAGCCCCTCCCCAACGAAAAGGATTCCTTCTTCAAGACCCCGACTGTACTGCTGTTGCTCCTCTGGAGTCGGAGCCGAGCCGCGAAGCGCGAACAACTTCGCGCTCTGGAGGGCGCCCTTGCTCCCTGACGGGCGCTTCCCTCAGCGAAAAGAAATTATTGCAGTGGGCCGCGAAGAGGGAACTTGGAGGGAGGGTTTATTGCAATATAGTTGATGAGTCTTGGGTGTACACTGGTCCTCCTCCTCTCCTCCTCCTCCTCCTCCTCCTCCTCCTCCTCCTCCTCCTCCTCCTCCTCCTCCTCCTCCTCCTCCTCCTCCTCCTCCTCCTCCTCCTCCTCCTCCTCCTCCTCCTCCTCCTCTAGGGTCGGGGTTTGGGACATGCTTGGTCCTCTGGCAGACCTCCAGACGCTGTGGGGGCCTCCTTGGGCTCCCGACGACGAATGGCGCGCGGCCAGCGGATGGAACGCCCTCGCCCCGCCGCCTGTGTGGGACAGGCGACGCGCAGGGCGTCGGGCCGTATGTCGAGGCACGGCCCAGGGGCTCCGTGCAGGGAGCCCGCGGAGCCTCCGTGGAGGGCTCTGAAGGGCTGCAGGCCCCACTCGACCGACGATCAAGAACGAGTATTACGGAAGGGGCCCCAGGACACACAAATAAGTGCACACAAAGAGAAGGATTCCCCATGTGTTCCCACATCTTCTGGGTGTTTGCCTCCCCCCCACTTCCCATATTCTCCCATCTTCTCCTGGGAGTCGACGATTCATTGTGTCTGTGTGCTTCTTTCCCTCCTGAATTACGCGAGATGGCACAGCGACCTCTCGCGGCGGCCTGCGCGGGCCGACAGCGCGGCGAGCTGCGGGGGAGACGAGGGCCCTGACGCGCGACCTTGCGCGGGCAGCCTGCGCGCCAGTGTCGGCGCAGACGCTCCCGTTGTGCTCGCGCCGCAGGATTGGAAAAAAAAACAGGATTGCAAAACAAAAAACCTAGGATTGCAAAAAAAAACCCAGGGTTTTTTGCAATCCTGGGTTTGTTTGCAATCCTTCGGTTTTTGTTGCAATCCTTAGTCCTTGTGGGAGAGCGGGGCGCAGAGAGAGCCTCTGCTGGGCAGCACGCGGTTCGGTTGCTGCTCGCTGCTGGCGCCTGCCCGGGCGGACAGCTCCTGCCCCCCCCTCGGACAGACAGAAGCAGCCAGCATCGGGGGGGGGGTCGTCTTCCTGGCGCCTCCGGGCGCCAGGAGGCGCCTCTGCTTCGAGACGCGGGCCTGGCGGCGGGGCCGAAACCAGCCGCATGCAGTGTATTTCGTGCCCCCCCCTTCCCTGTCCTAGCCCGGCCCGACAAAAAAAACAAGATCTGAGTGCGAGGTTCTCCTTGAGGCCCGCCGTGACTCCTGCACTACGGGCTCTGTACGTAACGGCCAGCGCCAACCCTTAGGGGAGAAGCCCTTGGTGCCCCTCCCCCATAGAAAGGAGGCGAGCGGTATCAGTCACGCCACGACAAGTTCTAGACAGTGGATGCGGACGATATGTGAATGTATGCCCGCGGGCGCATTGCGTCACGACGTCAGAATCAAAAATGCCCCAGGCCTCCACTTGGGTCCTCGGGGCCATCGGGGATTCAAGAAGTTACTTCGGGCACCCGCTAGCTGGCCGTACTCTTACTTGATGTGCGTGCATGAGAAAAGGGACGGAAATCAAGAAGACCTCGATTCGGGAACATGGGTCAACCCAAACCTGGGTTAATCGGGCCTTGTCAGATCCTGCAACATCCTGCACCCAAGCCCAGGTCAGTGCTCCCCTGGCTCTGCAGGGTCCTGCAAAATCCGGCGCTCTGACTGACCCTCGTTTGCACTGGCCCCCGTCTCTTGAGCCCCGATCGATCTCTGATCGGACTCGGGCGACGGTCCTCCCCACAACTTAGGCGGCCGGCCACCCTGGGAAGGCGCCCCCACCGACCAGGGTGCCCGTGCAGCGCAGGGGCGCGTAGTCGGCCGACTCCTTGACAAAAGCCCTCGCGGGAATACCTCGGCAACAAGAACCGCAGCACAAAACAAACTCAGCACCACCACCACCACCACAAGACCACGCATCTCAGCTATTGATGGCATCACTTGCACACCACGGTCGATACAATCTGAGGCGGGAACGCCAATGTGGATGTGGGCACGTCGATGGTCACAATAGTATTGCTCACACCGAAAAGTACTCCGACGGTGGGACCATGAGAATACATTGAGCATGGACCGACCGTCCCAGCATTCGTGTAGTCATACCCCGAAATGTTCTTGGAACCCAAAAATGTTCTAAGAACAAAAACAATATTCTTAGAACAAGAACCCGGTGTGATAAAACAAGACAGTCCCAGCCAGAAATGTTCTAAGAACATTTCGTGGAAACCACAAAAGGTTCTTAGAACATTGTTTGGTAGGGCTATAGGCGAGCCAGGACGCTTCGCCACTGCTTGAAATAGTATTGCTCACACCGAAAAATACTCCGACGGTGGGACCATGAGGATACATTTACCTTGCCCCTCGATCTTGCCTCTTCGCCCGGCCGGAGGCCCTCCTCCAGCCCTCTGCTGCGCCTCCGCCTCCACCTCCTCCTCGTCCTCACCCTCCGTCGCCTCCTCCTTCTCGTCCTGTTCGAGATGTTTCGTTTCATCCTGCCCTACTCCTCCACCTCCTCCTCCTCCTCGTCCTTTTTCCTCTGCTCCTCAACCACTGCCTCCTCCTCCTCCTCCTCCTCCTCCTCCTCCTCCTTCTCCCTCTCCTCATCTCCATCCCGCATTTCTCCTCATGCACGCATTTCGATGTTCCTCGGCGCCCTCGCCGCCACGGCTGGCAGCAGCGCGCTCGCCGCAGGCTAGACCAAGAAGCCGTTGGGAGAACCCCGCGGGCCAGGCCGTTGAGACAACCCAAAGGGCCGTTGGGTCGCGGGAGCAAGCCGTCGGGACAACCCCGCGGGCCTCGAGCTGGGCGCAGCCGCGCTCACGCGGGAGACAGCCCGAAGCAGAACTCTGCCGCGAGCTGCTCCGCCTCAGCCCGGCCCGCCGGAGACTGCCTCGCGACTCGGATTCGAACATGGAGGTGGGACCCCATGTGGAGGGGCTCCCGTTCGAAACTTCCTGGCGATTCGCTCGCAGGCGAGGCTCCAGATCGAGACTCTCTCCATAATCAAAGGGCCCAGGGACACACAAATAAATAGACACAAGTCCCATGATTCCATATAGTTTCCACTATTTTCTGGTCCCTCGTCTCCACCCCACTCCCCATAGTTTACCATATGTTCGTCGGGATCGGCGAGTGGTGTCTATCTCTATTGTCCCCTCCTGCCATACTCAGGTCCCGAAAATCCAAACGCAACGACACTTACGAGTTTGAACATGGCCGCCTCGGATTGACAACATGAAGTGCAGGTCCCATGAAAAGGGGGTCCCGCATGAAACCTCCTAGTAATCCACTCGCAAACAAGGCTCCCGCTTGAGACTTCCTCCAAATTCAAGCCTGGGGAGCCCAAAAGCGACGACAGTTTCTGGTTTGGGGATAACCTGCTGGGATTGAAAACGTGAACTGCGGGTCCCATAGGGAGGGGCTCCTGCCTGAGACATCCTCGCAATTCACTCACACACGAGGCTCCCGCTTGAGACGTCCTCAATGTTCTGGCCTGGGAAACCCAGAAGCTACGACAATTACGAGTTTGAGGATGACTCGCTGGGATTAAAAACGTGAACTGCGGGCTCCATTGGCAGGGGACTCCCCCCTGAGACCTCCTCACAATTCACTCACGCAGGAGCCTCCCGCTTGAGACTCCAGATTCAAGCCCGAAGAGCCCAAACGTGGCGACAGTTAAACTTCTGCTGATGGCCACCTGGGATTAGCATGAACTGCGGGCCCCATAGGGAGAGGGCCCCCCGCCTGAAGTTCCTCGTAATCCACTCACACACGAGGTTCGCGCTGGAAACTTCTTCCATATTCAAGCCTGATGAGCACAAATGTTGACATTTACAGGTTTGAGTAAGACCCGCTGGGATCAAAATTACCCTGTCGACGTACCCATGCCCTGCGCAATGCGGGGCACGAGTACCCTGGGACACGTCATGCAGAGGTGATGACGTGACATTGGCGCATACAATTCTGCGAGCGGCATTATTGAGGCTGGCAGCCCCCCAGGGATGGCGAGGTCCCGCTCAGATCTGCGTGGTGCCTCACTCCGCTGGACCCGCCAACAGCCTTCGAAAGTGGCGACAGTTCCGCAGTCCGCAGCCCCCCAAGGACGATGAGGTCTCGCTCAGATCTGCGTGGTGCATCACTCCGCTGGACCCACCAGCAGCCCTCCGAAGTGGCGACAGTTCTGCAGATCGCGGATCCCCCCCCCAAGGGCGGCGAGGTCTCGCTCAGATCCGCGCGGTGCCCCGCTCCGCTGGGCCCGCCAGCAGCCCTCGAAAGTGGCGACAGTTCTGCAGATCGCGGATCCCCCCCCCAAGGGCGGCGAGGTCTTGCTCAGATTTGCGCGGTGCCTCACTCCACTGGACCCACCAAGCCCTCGAAAATGGCGACAGCTCCGCAGATCGCAGCCACCCAGGGACGACGAGGTCTCGCTCAGATCTGCGCGGTGCCCCACTCCGCTAGACCCACCAGCAGCCCTCTCAAATGGCGACAGTTCTGCAGGTCGCAGCCCCCCAGGGACGGCGAGGGTTCGCTCAGATCTGCGCGGTGCCTCACTCCGCTGGGCCCGCCAGCAGCCTTCGAAAGTGGCGACAGTTCCGCAGTTGCAGCCAGGCAGGAGGAGGACGCGACCGAAGTGCTCTTTGCAAAACGAATACCCAGACGATCGGGAACCATCGGGAGGGGGTTCCTGTTCGAGACTCCCCTCGAGGTGACAATGTGAGTGCGCAGTGGTGTGCGACAGCAAGAGCAAACGCGTGCGTGCACCCGACATGAAGATGGTGTGTGCGAGATGATTACGATGATGGTGAGGACAAGAAGGGGTGGGATCTCCTGCGCGGTGTTCAGAAAAAAGCACGAGCCCTGCTTTGCATGTGGAGAATGATGAACGTGACTTTCCTTGATGGGTGCACATGATCCACATGATGACACAGATGGTGATGGTGATGACGATGATGATGATGCTGCTGCTGCTGATGATGATGTTGACGATGTTGATGATGAGTGTGATGATGATTATGATGCTGGCGATGCTGGTTATGACTGTGTTGATGACGCTGGTAATGATGATTTTGTTCACACAGCATTGGCTCCGATGTCTGAGCGAGATCAGCTTGGCAGCAAAAAGTTCGGCGCGAAACTCATTCATTAAACTCGAAGCGGTGTCCCTGCTCGCGGCGGTCGTGCGGCCTCCACCCTATGTGACGGCCTCGATTGCCAACGGGCTTGCAAAAGCCCTAGCCTGAGACCCACGACCTCTGAGCGCGAAGAAGCCGAGGGGGTCAAATCAAGGGGGGGCGGTTACTTCTGAGCTCGATGCCATTGCCGGGCCTGCTCTAAAACTCGCGTGCTCAAAACCACATTGTCAAAAACACGGCTACCTGGGAAAACGCCCCGAGAAGCCAAATACATAGCTATCATCCTCAGGTCCGACACAGGGGGGGGAGGAGGAGGAGGGTGCTCCTCAGCGGTAGCCGTCAGTCTTACCGAAGATGATCGTGCGCGGCTGGAAGACGAGATATCCATCAGATTTGAAGTAGCCGCCATTCTGCCGGTGTCGCACTGGTCGCCGCTGCCACCCCAGCCGGCGTTTACTGCAGTAGCTGTTCCACCCATTCCTGTAGTTCCCTCTCCACGTGCGTGGCTGGCGCTCTCCCGTACTTGCGCTTCGCCCCCGTCGTCCTGAGCGATTCCATCAAGTGGTTGCGAAACTGCGTGCCCCTCACTGCCAGCGCGAGGCGCTTCTTCTCCTTCTCGTACATACGATCTACCTTGCAAAAGCGAACCAATTCTGACTTCTGCTCGCCGTTGTAGCCGTCGTAGCCCGCGCACATCTTTTGCACCACCTGCTTCAAAGGGCCGCCCAAAGCCAGAGCCAATACCGCTGCCAGTAGTCCTCCCATCGCGTATATCTGTGGTGGGCCCATGTCGTGGTTTTTTCCCTTTATGCTTTGTTATTTTTCCAGGCGCAGCCGTCTGCTCCTGAATGCGAAGGGTAATCGGGCCGTCGCCCCTGAGGATAAGAGTGTCGAGAATCACGCTGCTCATGTCCCTGCTCTGCTGTGCGCACCGAAGGAGCTGTTTGACGATCAGGCACATCATCAGCATCTTGGTGCGGCGTGGGAGTTGGGTTTTTGCCGCCTCCATGGTCTTCTTGTTTCCTTCGGCATCGCCCTCCTGTGTGCGTTGGCGCTGGCTCCGCTGAAATCCCCCATCCATCGGCGCGTCTAGGTTGCTTGTCTGTAGGAGAGCTGGCATAATCCAAGATCGGGTGCGGCGTCGGTAAGCGAGACCACCGATGGCGTTCTCACAAGGCGGCCAGGTCCGAAAAGGCTGCGTCTCATATTGAACATGTTAGATCAGAAACCATTTGTAGTGGCCATTTCATACTATTCCTTTCCATTTTGCACCGGCCCTGGGCATAAGCAAAGACTAGATGATTTTGCGCGCACAACTTGCTTTTCAAAACCGTGTAACAACTCGGGCACTGGTTCGTGATCACGCTGCTCGGGATCGCGAAGCGAAGTCTATGTCTAGCTGCTTGATGGGTAGTACGCTGCCGATGGCTGGGGGAAGTATGATCGCAATTCGTCCCAGTTTCGTGACCGATAAGTTCGCATTTGTATTATTTGGGGTTCGCGTCTATCATGTGGCTCGGTTGGTCATAGAAGCGGGCCCATATGCTGCTTCCTGGGGCGTGGGCTGCTGCTCTTAGGATAGCTGGATCGACTCGTAGAAATTCTCGTTCGGCTTCGGAGTTCGGGGTGAGGAGGCCCTTCCACGATTCGTTTGATCGGGCCCAGGCCCCCCAGAAGGTCTCGGCGCCACTGATGTCCCTGAAGAGGTTCAAGTCCCGAGCGAACTGATGGGCCCATGGGTTCGCTTTAGCTTCTAACCTCCCGTGTTCATCTAGCGTCGGGGGCTCGCTCGGGATACGTCCCAAGATAGCGACCAGGAGTTTGTCGGTGTGCAACACGGTGACGACACATCGACCGCAAACATTTAACTCGTCTGACCGCAAGCTCTGCTCTTACTGGGAGTATCTTCCAATGCTTAAGAACCTCGACGTTACTCATGGCGGTCATGCGTGAGTCCGCGCGTACCGTCTTAGCTCTGCCTTGCGCAAGGGCACAGGAGTATTTTACCGAATGGGAGCCCAGCTTTTTTTCTTCGGTTTTCGTCAAAACGAACGCTTCGAGCCCTGAAACTCAAGCCTCCAGCACCTTCCCCAAGAAAATGTCTCGTCTGGGCTCCCAGAGCCCTCTGTCATCCCAGAACTTCCCAAGTTGACACCATCCCACTGTCATAGACCGAATACGGATCGAGACCTCTAACTGATTGCTGGCCGTCATCGTGTATCTAGCTCCCAAGCGTCGCGCATCTGGAACTACCTGTCCCTGGGAAGAGGGGCGTATTTCCTGGAGCTTCCGATTCTCGATATGCGGTCCGAGAGCTGGGACGATGTCCTCGTTTGATTTACTCTGTGCAAAATGCCAGCGTTTGAATATATAATCGAACTGCTTGTCGCCCGATTGAATCATCCCCATTGCATCCTCGGCCTTGCCTGGCGGGCATAGTCGCTTCTTCAGTAGATCACCCGCGAGGCCCGAGAGGGATGCGTCCTGGTGAAATCCCTCGATCCCGTCATACATGACTATGGGGTCCTGTGTAATAGTTCGCCAGTCTGAGATACAATCACGATAAACTCCAGTGAACTGCTTCGGCGCCTCGCTTGAACCTTGTGGGCCTCCGTTGCGCTGTAGAAAAGCTTCCTCTTTGTCGCCCCCTGGGGTGAGTACTATGCTGTTCACCAATCTCTGATGTGCTAGAGCGCGTAAGTCTTCTCGAACGAGCTGGTGCGAAATACAAAGAAGACCTCCTGTGCGAGGGCGAAGACATGCGTTGGAAAGGTCGTGTAGCCAATTGGCGTGGTGCTGCTTCTGCCGTCTAAGTGACCACCCAGTGCGTCTCTGAACCAAGATTGCCCCCTCACGTCGTCGATGTGGTAGAAATCCGTGCCAGTGACTTGGCATAGCGTTTGTCCATGCTTCCCTTTTGTCCCCCCAGCCGTCGGGCACGCCATGGAAACTCTTCCATATCGCGTCGGAGAGGTGAATGATGCGCTGACTATCCACCCTGTGCTTCTGATTCCGCTTGTCGAGAAGGACGCCCTCCGTCATGCTGCTCTTCGTCGGTCGCTGATTGGCCCGCAAGCAGTGCACCAAGACCTCCACGAAGAGTGATCGAGCCTTTGTATACGCCAATGCAGCTTCCATGACGTTCTGGCGTCCGTCTCTTGCGCGGCCTCACTCATTCTCAGGCTGGGGGGTGCGTTCTGACCGCCAGTTTGGGGCCTCGCCACCTGTTGACCCGCTGGGCCTGTTAGCGCGGTGGTCGAAACTGTCCAAGGACTGGCCATGGGGCTGGGCATTCCCGAGACTTCCCCGCCTAAGTCCAGCAAACTTCCTCGGCGATTGGCGGAAGCCGAAACCTGAGTAGGATACAGAGACTCCTCCCATTGTAGGTCGTCGTGGTCTGCGAGGGGGTCGTCATCCATGTCGAAGAATTCGAAAGGGCCCGCCTCCGGGTCGCCCAGGTTTGTCCGAGCTCGGCCCTGGGGATCTTGAGAGATATCCATCTGATCTGAAGTAGCCTCCACAAAGCTGGCGTCAATACTGGGCGCCGCTGCCGCGTTTACTGCAATAGCTGTGTCTTCCACTCCTGTAGCTCTGACAAAGTGCATCGGGGGTAGTCTGACATCTGGTCGGCGTTCCCCCCCCCCCCCCCCCCCCCCCCCCCCCCCCCCCCCGAGAGTCGGCACCCGCTGCCGCCCAGCGCCCAGGGGGGCTGAGGCGGCGCGCTGCGCGTGCTCTCGGGTGCTAAAAGACTCATGCCTTCAGCCTCCTCAGGAGGCTCACCATATCCCACTCCGCCCTGCGCTGTCAAGTGACTTGGAGAGACATGTGGGGCCCAGGCTCATCAGCGCGATCTCGACGGGGACGCTCCATTTAGTTGTGTTTCTGCGTTTCTTCGCATTGCGTAGGCGATAAAGGAGCTGTTGGAGTAGAACGCCCGCTGCCACTTCCATCGTACTGTTGCGCATTTTGCGAAAATCGTCCGCCTGAGGTGCCAAAAACTCGTTAATCTCCTTTTGCAAGTCAACCCGCGTTGCCTCCACGCCTCCGCCTGGTCCTGGTTGAGCGATATGTGTTTGCAGTTCTGGTAGAGAAGGTTTGTAGCTTGGTAAATGACAATATTTTCTGCGTTTAACTCCCATTGCTTTCCCCGCCAACTGTCGTGCAATACGACGCACATCAGCTGCGTGCCCTAGTCTTCTGGATTCCACCAGGTCCCCGTAGAGATGCTTGCGGCATGCTGCGTGCACACGTCTTGCAGCACGACGTATATGATACGCAAGGCTGCGGATCTCCACTTCCAGGTAATCCAGGTATTATTTGTGTCATCCTTGAACTAGTCCGTGATCCTGCCGCTGGTGGGCAAGATGATCTCGGTACTTCCGTCGTTCGTGGAGTTGCTCGAGCCCAACGTCACGCCATTGTTTTACTTCTGCATATGCTGATGAGCGGGCAACACGCACCCATACTCATAAGGAAGCCCGAGCGAGGAGGACGGACGAGAGGTGAACCGATGAATGGAGCACAAGAGCGGTCAGGAAGGATTGCGCACTCGGGGATTGCAGGAGGACGGAGGGCGGAGAAGGCGACGGGGGAGAGTTAGGGACAGGCGAAGCGAAAAGAAGATCCGAAGGCGGGCGATCGGGCGAGGGGGATAGGGGAGCAGAGAGGGACAGCGGGATACCTAGAGAGGGTGGGAGGGACAGGAAGACCGTTTTGCGCGCAATCGGAAGGCTGGTTGCCCGCCTCGTTCCGCCCCCCCCCCACCCGCGCCACCCCCCGCCGACCTGGCGAGCGGGGGCGTCGCAGCGGGGGGCAAGGGCCAACCGCCGCAAGTAGCGAATCGCGGGGCCCCGATTTGCAAATTTTGGGGCTGGAAATTCCAAGGGCCTATGGGTGCGCGTTGTCGGATGGGGCCCCCGCCCGAGAAACGGCGCGCCTCGGCGTCCGACAACGCGCGCCCATACCCATAGGACATCCTCAAATCCGGAGTCGCGAATCAGCAAATTCCGAGGTCGCCCTCCAGCCCACCGCCGACCCTCTCCGGCTCGCTGGGTCGGCGCGGGCGCGCCACGACCTGAGGAAAGGCGTGGAGAAGAAGGCGGCTCGCCATCCGACCACGCGCCAGACCCCGCCCCCATGTCCTTTCTATTCCGTCCCTCGCCATCCCGCTGCCGCCCTCCCGGCATCCCAGCTCACCCCACGCGAGCGCCCCCCTTCGCATCATCTTCTCACTGCACCCTGTCCCTGATTCTCTATTGTCGTCTTCCTGGCCCTCCGTCTTCCACGCATCCCCGACTGCATCATCCTTCCACTCCCCGTTCGTTTTCCTTTTTCCTCTTTGCCCCATCCCTTGCCCTCCTCCCTCGGGACCCCCCTATGGGTATGTGTGTGTGTTGTTCGTTCATGATGCATGATCTGGTCGACTGCCTCGTTCGCCAAAATGGCCCCGGGCTGTCTCGAGCAGGGTTGTTGCCCACAGGTCGTTATCATAATCCGCGTGGGCCAACTCTGAGTACTCCGCTAGCTGATTCGTTATGCTTGCCATTCGGTTATATAGAGCGCGGTGAAAATCGAGTCGACCCACGCCGCTCTGAAGTGCTTGTGCCATCTTCGTATAATCCCAGCGAGGACGTGGTTTGTGATGAACATACGTTGGCATCACGTAGTCGATGGTAAAAAATAAGGGTAGGTGGTCTCGAGGTTTTGAGTCTGGAATCATTTGCAACTGCCGTCCTCGCTGCCAGGCTACCGTACACGTTTGCACTCCATCTAGCAGGTTTGTCGGGATAATGGCCACGTCGATCGTGCTGGTCTCGCCGTTCATGCCAAAGTAGGTTGGCCCTGCCGATGGGTGATAAGTGCTCAAACCAGCCATGTCGTAAGAGAAAAGAATATCATGTAGTCGTTGTCCTGCTTGTCCGCTTTTCTTCAAGTGATAAGTTCCAAAATTGCATTCATCTGGGTCGCACTTGGTGTCCGAAGTCTGCCCCAATCCAAATCCTGAAGTAATATCAAATCCTCAAATTGGCGTGCATCGTGAGGGCGCGCTCGAAATACGCTGTTGAATGTAGCACATCGTCATACTGATGCTCTTCATCTGCGCCTTCATCGCGGCGCCCGTCTCGCACAAGGGTGGAGGGTAGCCCGATATCGCCATTATGTCGAAAGACCCCGATCTGATCCGTACATCTCCTGCTCGTCCCTCCAATCCCTTTGGCCCAGGCTGAATTGCTACGATATGTTGCCGTCTGAGCCGTCGTCCCATCACGATGCACGTGCCCGCGCAATTCGTCACATATGGTGGCCGCTTCCACCCAAAATGAATCGCTGCCCGTCGCTCAGGTATGTTCTGCACATGATAAACTCTATCCTGCCACTCTCGGACCCTCGTGCCATTCAGTATCAGCAGATCAACGCCCATCACCTTTGCGATCTCCTCTAGGCGGGAAGTCTGAATAAGAGACAATGGGTTGTAAACCGCCCCTCGTAAGAGAAACCTCATTGACCCCCTCCACGGCTTGCATTCACTCGTCGGGGGCGGGTGGGGGGTAGCGGGAAGGCGCGAGTGTCTACGGGGCCTTCTGAACGCTGCCTGCTGCTTCGCTTGGGCCGAGGTGGCAGCTTGGCAATGATAGCGATGATGATGATGACGACGACGACGATGATGATGATGACGACAATGATGACGATGATGATGATGATGATGATGATTTTTGAAGCCCGCGCACCCCCGGTGGCGACCCCATTGTTTCTCAGTTCCGTCCAGGCCTTGCAAATGGCAGCGCGCCGTCTCGAATGGAGCCTCAGGCGCGCGCGAAGCGCCTGCTCCACATCGGCACTGCTGCCAGTTCGCACTGGCGAGTGCGCGCGAACAAAAGCATCGCAGCAGCTTGCGTATCTGAGCATTGCAGAGGGAGAAGGGGCGAGGGAGGAGGTGAGGATCAATTCCGAGAACCATTCATCATCACCAGGAGCATGGAAAGGACCCAGATGGGATATACAGAGAGCACGGAGCCGCTGACAGATAGAATCGTGCTTAAGATCGCCATAATCAACACCTGCAGGGGCATCACAGCCGAAGACACAGCCTCTAGGGGCACAGTGGAATCTGGAGGTCGCGCAAATACCCCGACACGAAATACGAAGGACAACACTCCCAAGATACGCCTGTGATTTCTTAATGACAGAGCGGATCCTCTGGATCAGGAGAGCAACCGTGCCGGGGGAAATCCCAGGACGCCACGCCTGAAGACGTCTCAGTAAACCGGTTTCGGGGCAGTCCTTGAGGGCGACGGGCAGGGAAAAGCGAAGCTTACGATAAAAGTAACGCTGAATACTCTTGCTGTTAATGTCCTGCGGCAACGAAGCCTACATGTCGGCATAAATTGTCGCCGTCTGCTGGAAAGCCATCAAGAGACTCCTCTGCCACCATCCCCCCCTTCCCCTTGCAAAAATCATCTCGCCCCCCTCCCTCGCTTGCTTGAGGTGCTCGAGCGACGACTGCAGCACAGAGCACTTGGCGAGCAAACGTAACTGACAAGCGTGACCAATACTCTGCAGGCAGGGAAACTCGATGCTGCTGCCGAGCGCACGCAATCCAGTGAGCATGCGCTAAGAGAAACTGAACCGCGGGGCGGCGTTCAGCAACTGCATCGCACGGTCATGACTGGCAAGCAGAGCAGGTGAGGGAGGATAACATTGCAGGGTAAATTGGAGCTTGGAGAGGCAGAGCGACTGGTATGATGAAATAGACACTGGAAGACCAAAGCCCTGCTGTCGAACTGCACGATATCGCCCAACAAAGGCTGGAATAACTTCATCCCAAGCATAGTTTGCAGCCTCAGGGCCTATATGGATGCCTAAGTACTAACAGTGTTTCACGATGCACAGGAGCGAGAAGGGTTCCCGAGGTCTTTGCACACGCGTTGGAGCCACGTCACTTTCGCATCACCAACGAGGAGGATAACACACATCTTAAGATTAAGTTTCAAGCCGACAGCCTCCTCCAATAGGGTAATAAGCTGAGGAAGAGTAGGAAGATCAGAGAGGACATTGTTGAGCATAAAGAGCCAGTCGTCAGCATAGGCTAACATACGATGCACGAAACGACCACCGCGCCAGACAAGCCAACGGGTTATGGGGTCAGTCGCCAGGGCGAATAAAACCATTGAGGCAGGGCCCCCTTGCCGAACACCACGCTGGATCAGTATTTTAGTTAGCCTCCTCCCCCCAAGGGTAATCCACGCCGAATTGACATCATGCAGGCGACTGAACAACGAGATTACTTCACGTGGGATATCGAGACGGGATAGCACCATGAGAACCCAATGTACAAAGATCGAGGGGAACGCGGCCGAGAAGTCAGTGAGGAATTCGGCCGCATGCTTCTGCCCAGTGCCCCACATCTCCAGCCCCCACGCCTTCGCCTCCACAATGTTAGCTAACATGTCCCCCCCCTCTGATCCCTCCCTTCTGACGCTCATGTACGGCGGCGGCCGCCACTTCATTCGGCGGCTGAGCGAAGGCGAGCGGCAGGGCTTTGCAATCCGTGTCGGAGAGAGCAAGCGGTCCGGTACAGTCGGCTGCGCGAAATGCACCAGCAGCCGCGTCATTCGGGCTCGTGCCCTTTGGAAGAAATACGAGCAACATCTCCTGCATGCTAGACGGCATGGTGGTGCTGAAAGAGTCGTGCATAGATTCAAATACATCATAGAGTATGTCAAAGGCATCACTATCCTGCCAACATGAATATGGTATGCCGTCTGGACCAGGAGCAGCGTTGCGTCGTGCAAGTAAATATTGTGAAAGCTAGGCCTGGTTAAGAACCGAGTAGGCGTAATCCCAAGATCCTGAACAGGCGGAACAAACCCAAGAATTTCAGCCCAAAGCTCACGATCAACAGGAGTGGCCTTGAAGACCTCAGACCAATGGTCCGCCAGGACCTTTCCAGACGCCTCCAGGGACCCACAGGGGGAACCATCAGGATCCAGGACCCCAACAAGGTAAACTCGACGACGAAGTTTAGACCAGAGTTCACGTTTCCGACAAAATCGTTCAATATGATGCTGGGTTCAAGCTTCTTCCGAAATATCTTCAGCTACGCAGGCTTCCAGCCCGTGGAGCCCATCGTCAATCGCAGCCTGCTGCAGCAAACGCTCGCGCTCAAACAACTGCGGGAGGTCGCTACAGGCCTCGGTTTCGACGTCAAAGAAGGGGAGGAGGGCAGCATAAGTACGGAGGGCGGTAATGCACATATGAAACTTGTGATAACGTAGACCACGGAGCGCATGCATGGTCCAGTAATGTTTTCCCCATGAGTGCGCGCAGGACGATGTTTGATACGTATGCGAGCGGGCTTAACTTGTTCATGACATATACATTTAGCAGCAGCATGACGTTTAAAGGGGCCCCACTCAGCAGGGATCCCCATGAGATGCTGGCGGGCGAGGGCACGATACTCGGGTGAGCGCGCAATAACATTCGGGATGACACGCGAGCCTTCCCATGGAACGTGACGCTGGAAGGTGGCCACGAGCGGGCGATGATCGGATGGTGTCTTGCCTCCAAGTGAGCCCCAGACTTTGGCCTGTGTGGTGAGGTCCTGCAACATGGCACTGGGCATGTCTGAGTACAACCGATCAAGCCGCGAGGAGTGCGTCTGCCTGGCGTTGTTCCACTCTTGCCGAGTGGGTCCATCCTGCACAAATTCTATCCAGCTGCCGCAGAGCTGGTTAAACGCGTCGTGATGCAATCGATCACCACTGTGCCATGTACGACCGTCATATCCCATCCTTCCTTCCTCTTCTAAGGCGAAATTCCAGTCCCCCCCCCCGATCAAGTTGAAAGAGACAGTGGCCGGCGGCAGGGCAGCTAAAATGGCGGACAGGATGCGGCGATAGAGCGGAGTGCCATCACTTGTGTTGGGCATATGACAATTGACGATACACATCATACCATGCTCACCAATGCAGCGAGAGAGGACACGACCAGGGATGATAGGAACATGACGAATGGACTGGAAGTGAAAACAAAACTGCTCATGAAGGACAGTGAGGACACCACCAGTGTTGGCTTCCGCACGCGAAGAAATACATACGCTGCTCCCACGAAGCTGACACTTGATCTCCTCTGCATCCCCAAGGTGCCCATGGGTCTCCTGAGCGCACACAATACTGTAGCGTTTAGCTAGAGACAAGAGTTGTGAACATCGACGCGAAGCTCGACCATCCCCACCTCCCACAGCCGCAAATAAACCTTGAGTGTTCCATGTTACGTAAGATATCGCAGTACTCGGTAAGAACGGAGACGGAGTAGCCGACAACGAAGACGTCGAGGAGTCGAAGGAGGAGGAGGAGGAGGACGAAGACGAATTGCTAGAGCTACCCGAATTCGAAGAGGAAGAGCTAGAGCTACTCGAATTGGAACTGCTACTATGTTGCGTGCTGCCAGGGCCGTCTCTAGACACCTCAAAAGGGACGGCGGGCGGCGACCTTGGCAACCTGAATCAGTGCATCGGCGTGAGCCTCAAGGCCAAACTCAGGAAAAGCGGCCTCCTCCAGGTCCACGAGGATGTCTTCGCTGACGTCACTGGCAGCGAGGTGGGCGATTCGCGCGGGGTCCTCGGCCGACCTGAGGATGAAAACGTCGCCGCCGAGGCCGTTCTATCCTACCTGGAGCTGCGTGCTGGCCAAGAGCGTCTCCGCCTTGTTGCGGAGCTTGCCCATGGCGGGGAACAGGCGCCTGCTCTTCAAATCAAGATCGCACCGAAGTTTGAGATGAAGCGGCTGTCCGCCGCGAGGGTCCACGAAAGTCGTACCCTGATCGAAATTAGATAAGAAATTAGTGGCTGTGAGAGCGTCACCGAACTCAAAGACAGCTTTGCGATTCATGTCGAAAGCCTTGGCGATGCACTTGTTGTGGTCCGCTATGGGCATGGCCTGGTTGCGCACCTGCTCCGCGGCACGCCAAAGTGTGGAGGCCATCATCGGTCTTGGGAAGCCCAGCAGCACAAGCCTACATGCACCTTCCTGTTGATTGCGACTGCGAGAGGCCGGTGCCCACACCGATGAGCTGGCTGTGGTCGAACGGGTTGATTCGGGACTGCGCAGCCGACGACGAGAGCCTGGTGGGTACTCAGCAGCAGGCGGGCGTTCAGAAAGCTTTTTCAGCGACTCCCCGATGTTCGCGACCGTGTTCTCGAGCTTGATGACTCGATCAGCACGTTGTGATAACCCTGTCGCACCTCGCATGCTGGAGTCCGTGTCTTCTTCGAGGGCGTCGAGACGTGCTTCTAGGATGTCCATGCGAGCTGCTGTGGCATTGACGTCTTCACGCAATGAGGTAATGCCGCCTCGCATCTCCTCACCCAGCGATGGCATGCGGGCCTCGACGTTCGTCATGGCCACGATGAGCGAGGCGGCCCATGGTGGGGTGCCCTCGGTGGCCATGGCGGCCATGGGGCGGCTGTGTGATGGGCGAAGGCCTGGACGGAAGGATGCCGAGCCGCAAAAGCGGGCGCAGTGTGCACCTCCAAGCAGCTCGTGCCTGAATGCTGTGGAGTCGCCAAGACTAATCAGGTTGCCTCGCAACTTCGTTGCTTCCCCCGTTTAGTCTTGAGCCAAATGGCTACGGCTGATGATGATGATGATGATGATGATGATGATGATGATGATGATGATGATGATGATGACGACAGGAGGAGTGGGTGACGGGTTCCTGCGCGGGGTGTCCAAAGAAAACAAGAACCCACCTTAAAATGTGGGGAAACACACTACCACCAATTGCCCAATTGATGTACGTCGCTATCGTAGCGAAGCGCGTAGAATGCGGAAAATAAACAAGATACTGGCACAGTTCCGTTCCGGACCTCTCCATGGCGCCTGGTCAACAGGATTCCGAGGCGAATCCAGCCGTCGCAGCGAGGACCACCTAGAATGCCCAACAAAACGCGAAATCGAGGGCGGGCAATCAGCATTGGTATGTTAATTCCCCCTGAGAGAAGGCATGCGGTCAGGCCGCAGAACGTGAGAAGAGACGCGACAAGCAGGCGATTCCGTGACAGCCACGGACTAGTGTTTCGGGTCACTTCGTTTTTCCTCCTCCTCCTCCTCCTCCTCCTCCTCTTTCATAGCCTCTCCCTCCCTGCTGCGTCGTGCTCGCTGCCGAAATGCGCTGCCTCTGCGTTCTCGCCATTCCATGAATTCTGCTGGCCCGGGAGGGATCCGATGGGGGGGTGGCGATTGGGCACGGCAAGGAAGGGAGTGGAGAAACCAAAAGATACCGATACCGCTGCTCCCTGGACTTCCCCCGGGGCGCGTTCGGACCAAGATTTCAGAGCGACTCCAGCGGTGGCGACGAGGGCCTCCCGGGAAGCCCAGAGAGGGGAAAGCGGGCGGGGGGGGGCAGAGGTACGGGCGCCTCCTCCTCCTCCGAGGGAGGTGGGGCCGAGCGGCTGCGGCGAGGGGGCAGGGCAGGGACCGGGGGGGGGGGGGCGAGCGGCCGCGGCG
Organism: Prorocentrum cordatum; assembly: GCA_963575745.1. NCBI lineage: Eukaryota > Dinophyceae > Prorocentrales > Prorocentraceae > Prorocentrum > Prorocentrum cordatum. Next base: position 46,677 of record CAUYUJ010000321.1, read on the forward strand.
AGGAGGGGCGGAGGGCCGAGCGGCCGCAGCAGGGAGGCGGGGGCGGGAAGGGGGGGCGGGCGAGCGGCCGCGGCGAGGGCGGGAGGAGGGCCGAGCGCCCGGCGCGCCGCCCGCGCGCCGCGGGGAGCTGCCGTGCGCCGGGGTGGGGGGGGGGCGGGGCACGCACGGCGTGGCTTTCCGCCGCGCGGGGGGGGGGGGCGGCGGGGGGGGGGGGAGAGCGGGGGCGGCGGCGCCGGCAGGGGAGGAAGGCAGGATCTGGACAGAGGCAGAATCGAGTCAAGATCGGACCGATTGAAATCGACTCTCTCTCTCTCTCTTTCTCTCTCTCTCTCTCTGTGTCTCTGTCTCTCTCTCTCTCTCTCTCTCTTCCTCTCTCTCTCTCTCTCTCTCTCTCTCTCTCTCTCTCTCTCTCTCTCTCTCTCTCTCTCTCTATATTATATATATATATATATATATATATATATATATATGTGTGTGTGAAAACTGGCGGGTTCGGGTGATGCCTCTGGCGCCGCGGCCTTCCCAAAGCGTTCCGGAACGCGATGCACATGTTTTCCGGAACGCTTTGGGACGGATCAGTTTCGATTCTGAGCCCGTCCGGCCCGTCTGAAGAGCGACGATGGCGACAGCGACGGCAGCGTGGGCTACGCCTTCTGAGGGTTCGTCTTGCCTTTCGGGGCCAGGGCGCTATTGCACCACCGGAGGCGTTCCCCATCTCCACCTCCTCCGCCTCCTCCTCCTCTGGTCCCCCGCTTCCCAGTGCGAAGGACGCAGAGCCTGACCACCGTCTATGAGCTGATGTGGTCCCCACGACAATGCCAGCGGGATCCACGATTTGCCCTGGAGATACCGGCCCTGCGAAAATGCCTGGAGCACCCGTGGCCCCCAAACAAAAGGACGGCGACCGCGAGCACTCCTGGACCTGGGCGAGATGGCGATTCCCTCTGCCCCACACACCGCGCAGAGAATGCCTTTGGCGCCCTTGGAGAGGGAGATGGGAAACGCCCGGCGCGACACGCGCCCGCCACGGCGGAAGCTGACGAGAGCCACGCCGGCACGAGAGAGCACGGGGGGCGCAACGACGGGCGGCGGCTCCACGACAAAAAAATGTTTTCAAGAGGGACAGAAACACATAGACACAATTAATCCTCCATTCCCGTGAAAATAAAGGCAAATATTGGAAGTGGTGGGGAAGACAAAAACCGAGAAAATATGATAACATATACGTAACCCTTATACTTGTGTGTATTTACTTGTGTGTCCCAGGGCCACTTCGGGTTTGGTCTCTGCTTTCGCCCGCTGCTCTGAAACGCGCACGGCATCAATGCCTACTACGTTCGATCCGACGCGCTCGGCCCGTGAGAAACGAACGCACCGTCGCCTGGGAGCGGGCGCTGTTTCGAAAGCCCAGCGGACCACGGGCGTAGCTGGCGCCATGCATCGCCGTCTTAGAAGCAAGCAAGTTGCCCTCACGCTGCCTCGCTGTTATCCGCCCCCGCCCAAGGTCAGCAACAGTGGAGTAGGCCTTGACCTCGCACAGGCGGGAATTTAAGACCACGACTACCCCGCGATCTTCGATGGCCGCCCACGCTACTATCCAAATATGAGCCGCGCGGCTGTGGCCGAAAGACAACGCACGCTACCGCGCTCGCGCATTCCGCCGAACACAAAATGAGTCGGCCCAGAACGAGGCACTGGACAAAGCAATACGCAACGCGAAGGAAGGCCCAGAGCTCTACAGCGTCGGCATCGCAGAAACTCGACGGGGGCCCCAAACAGGCACCGCGGCCGACGCCGGCCGCTTCTACTGAAGGGCGACGACGGCCCAGCCAAAACTGCAGGCCTCGGACGGAAAGCTTCCGCCAAGGAGGCCGCCGCCCAAAAACGCATTTCCGCCCAGGGGCCCAGGCTGACGCATCAACCAGAGCTCGCCAGGAGAAGGGGGGCGAGCAGGAGGGAGAGCAGGCAGCCTCTCCACTTTTTTTACACAGCCGCAGGCGGAAGCGCCAGCGGCGGGAGGTCGCGAACGGGCCGCGGACGCGACTAAATTACCTAACGCGCGCGGGGCCGCGGATCAGGCGGCTAGGCAGCCTCTCCACGCGAAGTGGCGAGAATTCTCCCACCACGGGGGCCTCGAACTGGAACGCGCCCCCGCGCCCTGCGCGGGCAGGGCGCCCGCGGGCGAGGGCCCCAAGACCATCGAAAAACCTGGCGCGCGAACTGAAAGCTGGCGCGCCGCCTGTCTCGGCGGACGGCGCTGGCTGCCTGGCGCCACAGATGCAACGCGGACCTTCTCGCGCGGCTCGAGCATCCTCACGGCTGCGAACACTCGGACAAGCATGGGCCATCGACTGAACTCTGGCTGTCCGCGATGCGCGGCGACGCGATGCCAGCGCCTGGACTCCGCAGTCCTCTCGAAACCTCAGGCAGCGGCCCTGGGACAGAGCCCCGCTGGCGCGAAGCTGCCGACGACGAGGCGGCGCCAGTTGAGCATCGAGGACTACGCCGAGCCTGCAAGCTGAGGCGACGCAGCGGCGAAAAGGGGCCCCTGGACGGCCATCCACGGCGAAGAGCGCCCCTCAAGAACCCAGTCAGCCCCATGGACACCGGCCAGGACGACGCCCCTCGGCGCCCCCGACACCCAGACAGCAAAAGCGAGGTGCAGGAGAAGCGCCAAGCACAGGGCACAGGCGGAGCCCATCTTTCCGACGCTTGTCACGCGCAGAAAACGCGCGAGGCCTCGCCCAGAAAACTAGCGGGGCTGGGCGCCGCCCCACGCGGCAGCGCGAATGTGGGCGCGCGCCTGGCGCCCGCGAACTCGACGGCAAAACCGAGGATCTTGCGATGACCGCATCAACGGCTCGACGACCGCATCGACGGCTCGACGGGGCCCCCAGCAGCAATGTCCACCCCCGGGTTCCTCTCGGACTGGAACGCGCGACCTCGAGAGCTGAGAGCGGCGGCGCGCTCCCGACACGGAACGGGGGCGGACGCAGGCTCTGCTGTAGGGGCGACGGAGTGGAGGCTGAACCTGCTGCAGCCCATGCGAAGGACAGCCGACTTCGCTCCGTGGAGCCGACCATGAGAGCCAGATCCATCGACTACAATTCCGAACTACACCTCCTGCGCCGCAGGCGCAGAGCACCTGGCCTGCACCGCGTCGAGAGGGCCCCGAAAGCGCGGCAAACTGGCAGACTGCCGGGTGGAAATGGGGAGAGACCTGGCGCCAGTACATTCGAGCACGGAAAGCGACCGATAAAAGCAAATAAACTGCCGCAGCCGACGCGGGGGAAAGCAGGACCTGCGAGCTGCTGCCAACGAGGCCTGAGAGAAATGCCCCCAGAACCCTTGCGCAAATCATGCAGGACCGCGCTCGCGGCACGATTGCGACTGACAACCCTCTCGGCGGGGGCAGATTGCGCCCGCGCCATGCGCTGCCGAAAGTTGCCCTGCCTCTCGCGCCCGAGCTGGGGGCGGCGGAGGCGCCCCTGAACGCGGGGGCGCGCAACGCGAATGTTTGCTCGATTCGAAGAATGGGCTGCCCGAAGCACTCGGGGCCCTCGTCGCGTGGCTCTAAGAGCAGGCGGGGGCCGACCTGGTCGAGACCAGATCCAACGGTGGGCTTGAGAGGCAGAAGACTCGCAGCAATCCGAAATACTGAGATCGGGCAACGGCGGGCTCGCGTCGGCGGGCCAATCGAAACGACCAAAACCCGCGCCCACCAGCGCCGACCCCGCCCCCCCGATGAAGGCCCTCTCTTTTGCCCCCGAGACGCAGGCACAGGTCTGGGAACTCCTGCCTCTGAGAAGGCAGGGCTGAATTGCCGCGGCGCGACTGGCTTTGTGGCGAGGCGGAGACCTTCGCCGCAAGCGCTGCCTCGGCTGCGGGCCCGCTCGCGCCGCTCGACCCTTGCGCCGCTCGGCGCACCGTTGATGAGGCCCGGCTGCAGCTTTGATGAGGTAGAGACCTTCACCGCAAGCGCTGCTGCGGCTGCGGGCCCACTCGCGCCGCTCGACGCCTGCGCCGCTCGGCGCGCCGTCGGCGAGGCCCGGCCGCAGCGCGAGCCCCTGGAAACGAAAACTCGGCGAGCCCCCCATCCAAATCAGCCGCCGCACTCAAGCAGATGCACCAGGGCCCAACAAGGGCCATGGACAAGGGCCAACAAATGATGCTGCTGACCAGCGTGGAGGGTAGAACCAAGATCATCTGGTTTCGGGAAACTGGCAAGCTCGCCCAGCGCCTGACTGCGACAGCGGAACGACAGCGCAACGCCGGATCTGGGCGCAAGAACTGGCGGGCAGACAGCCCCCTGCGACGGCGCCCTCAAAGAGGACGAGCTCGTCCGACGCACGCCCTGCACTCGACGTCAGGGATCCGGTAGATATCGACAAACTCCTGCCCCACCTCAGAGAAAAAGCCGCGCCGGACCTCCGCGGCACCGGAGGGGCGCTCGGCGGGCGCGCGCCTGCTGCAAGCGCCGCGAGGGAAAGTGGCACCCGCGAGGCCTCTGCCGAGGGAAATGACGAGGGACTGTGACATGCGGAAGCGCGACATGAAACTTGCTGCCGCAATGCGTGACCTGCACCAGTTCGCACGGCTTGGCCCCCTACCGCCAGCACATGGGCGACGGAGCGATGGCGAAGATCACGCGGCGCCGCCGACCAATCGAGCGCGCGCGGCGATTTTGGGCGCCAGCTACACAGCTATAAGGGCCTCGAGCCATCCCGAACCCAGCACCTCCTCGGGCGCCATGATCCAATCTCCCGCAATCACGAAGGGTAGTCCGCAACTGCGAAGAACGCCTCCCGGCGCCTTCAGCAAGCGAATTTTGCGGGCGCGACCCGGGGGGACATGAGGGCACGCGTTGGCCTGGAGCACGCTTCCATGCACAAAGGCTGATCGGAGCAACGCGCGCACTCGAACCGTCGCGATCAGTAAATTCTGATGCGCTCACTCAACGAGACCGAACCTGCGCTGCACCATCTAGATGAGACCTCCACTGGTGACGCCCAACCCTCAACCTGAAAAGAATGATGCTTCTGCACTGAGATCGCGCAACTGTCGAGGACCTGCTGGCACTCGAGAAGACGCTCTGGGACGGCGCGGCCTGCGACGTCAGAGGACGCGAAGGAGCTGGCTGAAAGGGGCTCGACGACTGGCGCAAACGCGCTTGACCTGGCGCCCCCGCGTGGAATGATCAGCCAAGCCCACGAAGACCTCACGAGACATCCGCGCGGCTGGTCGCCCGTTATATCACTGCCTCTCGGGCGCGCTTCCCCCATCGACGGGCATGGCCCGGGCAGGAGAGAACTCGCTGAAGAAGACTCCATCGGGGTCGATGAAGAACGACAAATCTGGGCCCGCAGGGAGGGGCGGCACCGCCACCACCTTCACCTGCGGCAGCAGCAGGAGGCAGCGCCCCCGCGGGCAATCCGCCGCCGCCAGGTAGCGCCCCCGCGGGCAATCCGCCGGCCACCGCCGCGGCGCCTGCGACGGGCGCAGGGGCGGCCCCGCCGGCGCCGCGCTTCGCCTGCCGCCCCCCCTCGGCCTTGCCGCGGGGCCCAGGGGCGATCGCGCCGCCGCGAGCGGGCGCGGGCAAGGCCGCCGCGGCGCCAGCAAGCAGCGCGCGGAAGCCGCCTGCCCCGGCCGGGGCGCCGCCTCCAGGGCCGCCGCCGACACTGTGGTCACGCGGCCCAACGCGCCGCGCGGGCGGCCCTGAGGAGGCGGCGCCCGGCCTCCTCTAAGAGCGAAGCCCGCGGCGAGGTTGCGACGCGGGCGAGCCAGAAAGGGGCCCCAACTGATTCGAAACAATCATCATGATAAATAAATCTTTTGTCGAGACGGAAGGGGGGCACTGGGCGGGGGCCCCGATGCGCCTCTGGGGAACGCCGGGGAGAGGGGGAGGTGGCGCGGTGCGACGCGGGTAAAAATGGCCAGGGCGGAGGCCCCGCGGGGCCGCTGGGGCTGGGGAGGGGCGGGGGGGCCGGGGGGAAAGGCGCGCCTGCTTTGGGGCCCGCCGCTCGTTGGAAGTCTGCTCATGCGGACGTTGCAGTGTCCACAACGTCTTGCATTGCATTGCAGCGCAACCGCGCTGCACTGCATTCAGGGAAGGCGGATGGAAAGATGATGGAGAGGCGGGCGGGGAAGGATTGAGGAGGGAGGGGGCAGGGGGCGGAGTCACCCAGTGCCGCCAAAGTGGCATGTATGTATATATATATATGTATGATTCGGAATTTATGGTGATGTCCGATCACGGAGATTCTCTGTCTGAGCCTTGATGAATAGTTTGTTTTGTGCCCCGTGCCAATGTCGCGGCCGATAGAGGCGGGCACGTTCTGAACTTTCTCGATCTTCGAAGCACGCTTTTTGGCGTCGCGAAGCCACTCCGCAGAACTCGGCATCTCCTCGGCACAGGAATAACCATCGGCGCTCGGACTGGCCGAATAACCTGCTCGAGCCTGAACGGCACAACGGCATGCATGAGCGTTGGCTTCAATATGATTCAACATCTCCCATTCACCAGGCACCAAGAGGCTGCTAATATATATATATATATATATATATATAATAGAGAGAGACGTAGACCACCGGGGCTTCTGGCTTATATTGCCGCATATCGGAATGCGAAGGCAGGAAGCGGACGGAAAGGGATTCAGCGAGTCGGCAGCACATTGGCAACGTGCGTGTCTTGCTGAGTTCCTTCTGACAACACTCATGCAATGTTCTCATGTTCCGCGCAACTTAATCCCACGCAAGTGCACCTGCCCTGGAAGAACGGACGCGCGGAGGATGACAGCGCGCACGCTCCTCCACGAACCTGACGCGACGGTTGGCAAGTGCGGCTTCCGAGTGGAACGTCGTCCTCTTAGCATATCGCGGCGGTCGTTAAACAAACTGGCGCAATCAACCACTAGCTCGAGGGACAAAACAAAAAACAGTTCAGAAGTGAAAAAGAAGACGGAAGACACACGCAAGACAAGACAATACCTTGGCAATTGCTCTGCTGATAAAATTTCGCTTCTATGGCATAGCACGGTCTGCGTTGTTATGTCAAGAGCGGGTCAGAATGGAAATACGCCGGAGGACGATGGATGAGGGAGACAACACAAGGCAATACTTTGGCAGCTGTTGCCTCCTGCGGGGATGGCGGTCCAACTGTTACCTCCGGATGGAACGGGCGTCATATGTGCGTAGCGCAGTGATCATTACAAACATTTTCGTCTAGTCTGGACACCCGCGGCTTCTAGTTCAATGTGATTGAAAGTTTCTCGGAAGGTTCATTCGCCTTCCAAGAGTGGATGCGCGGAAATCCGCCGACCCTGTCGGCGTGTGTGAGGGGCTTCTCCGTTCGACTCGTCGTCTCCGTCGTCTCAGTTCTCCCCCTCCCAGGGCTCTCCTCCTCAAGCGCGCTATCCAAAGCGAAATTAAACGACGTCGTAGCTTCCCCGCAGGGGGGGGGGAAGGGAGGGGGGGGCCGGGGCAGATACGACGCCCGCCGGGGTGCACTTTCTTCGAGCGGGCACGCACGGGATGCATTTCCTCCTCCTCCTGGTCCTCCTCCAACTCCTTTTCCTCCTCCTCCTCCTCCTGCTCCTCTCCTCCTTTTCCTTTTCCTCCTCCTCCTCCTCCTCCTCCTCCTCCTCCTCCTCCTCCTCCTCCTCCTCCTCCCGCAGAGGCGTCCCGGGAGTGGGCCCCGAGTCAAAGTACCACCCCCGTAGGGCGCATTTTCCTCGAGCGGGCACGCCCGAGATGCACTTCTTCCTCTTCCGGGAGCACGTCCCAAGTCAGAATAACACACTCCCGGGGTGCACTTTCTTCGAGCGGGCACACAAAGGATGCACTTCCTCCTCCTCCTCTTCCTTCTCCTCCTCCTCCTCCTCCTCCTCTTCCTCCTCCTCCTCTTCCTCCTCCTCCTCCTCCTCCTCCTTTTCCTCCTCCTCCTCCTCCTGCTCCTCCTCCTTCTTCTCCTCCTCCTCCTCCTCCTCCTCCTCCTCCTCATACTCCGTTTCCTCCCCCCACTCGTAGCCCTTTCGATCAGGGTCGGCGGCACCGGCCGTCAGGCCTCTCCAACATGTTGTATACAGGCTTCTCAACGAACCTGGTGCACTGGAGAGCAACTATGGTTTCCGAGAGGAAAATTGTCCTCTTAGCATAGCACGGTGGTTATTGAGTCAGCTCGGTGCAATCAACCGCTCAGTGGAGGATATAAATGAAGAGATCAAGGAGAGGAAGGATGATATGTACAGGACAAGACAATACCTTGGCAATTGCTGTCTCATGTGTCGATTGGTTTCCTATGGTGTGTCAGTTTGTCTGTGCATCGATTGGACGCAATATTTCTCCCAAGGGCGGATCATAGTGTAAAGAGGCAAGAGAACGATGGATGAGAGAGACAAGGGGGGGCAATATGTTGGAAAGTGTTGCCTCCTGTGGGGATGGCGTTCCAACTGTTACCTCCTGATGGAGTGGGCGTCCTCCGTGTAGCGCAATGCAATTACAAACAAGGTCGTCGCATATAATCAATCGAGGCTTCAGAATCAATATGGTTGAATTGAATCACGCCCTGGAGAAAGGGGAAAGGGTGCATAATCAGACGCTGCTTGTCTGATTGCCCGCCAGCATAAGTTCGGAAACCGACTCTTTTTATGTGTTTTAAACCTGTCGATGTGTTTTGGGTTTATTGTTAGGATCTCTATGGTGTTCTAAAACTGTTGCCACTTTGGCGGCACTTGGTGACTCCGCCCCCTGTTCCCGTCCGCCTCTCCCAACCTTCCCCGTCCGTCTCTCCATCCTCTCTCCATCCACCCTCCCTGAATGCACTGCAATGCGATCGCGCTGCAATGCAATTGCATCTCAATGAAATGCAGTGCGATTGCACTGCAATGCGATGCGGGACACAACAGACAACGCAGCATCCGTATGAGCAGACCTCCAAAAAACGGTGGGCCCACGGATGGGCCCACCTATTCCCCCGAGGGGAAGGGCAGGCGCGGTGCGACGCAGAATCAATTGATCGGAGCGGGAGGGGCGCTGGGTGGAAATTTCATTGGGCTGTTGGCGCGCCGGGGATGGATGGGGGGCGCGTGGGCATGGGGCGGGGGGCGCGCGGTGCGACACGGAATGAGGAGGAACTTGGCGGAGGGCGCAGGAGGAACTTGGCGGAGGGCGGAGGAGATCTGGGCGGAGGTTCACTGGGCCACTGGGGAATGCCGGGGAGGGGTGCGAGGGGGTTGCGGTGCGACGCGGAATAAGATGGCCCAGGCGGAGTGGGCATTGGGCGGCGGTTCCACTGGGCCACTGTAGAATTCAAAGAATCAAACAATCCCCCCCCCACACAATAACCACCCCGACATGCGAAATCGTTTAGTACAAACGCCCAAAGAAGGAATCAAACAGGGCCAAGGCCGCTTAGTAAACAACGCCAACTGTCCGGTCCAGGTGGTTTCCCCCCCATTGACACTGGGGAACGCTGGGAGGGGTGGGGTGGGTGGGGCGAGGGGGCGCGGTGCGACGCGGGGTAAAATTGTCGGAGCTCCAGACAGCCTGCGTAAGAGAAGAGCATTGTCGGTGCGGACGAGGCACTGGGCGGCGGTTCCACTGGACCACCAGGGAACGCCGGGGCGGGGGGGGGCGGGGAGAGGGGGGGGCGCGGCAGGGCGGGGCGCGATGCAACGCTTAAAAAATATGGTCGGGTTGGAGGGGTGGGGGCACTGGGAAGAGGTTCCACCGGGCCGCCGGGGGTCGCTGGGGCGGGGAGGGGAAGGGGCGAGAGTTTGGGAGAAAGGCGCGGCGGAACGCTGGGGAGCGGTGGGGGAAGGGGGGGGGCGGAGAAGCGGATGGCGCGGCGCTACGCTGCGTAAAATGGTCGGGGCGGAGGGGGCGCTGCACGGATGTTCACCTGGGCCGCTGGGTAACGCAAAGGAAAAAACAGGTTAGGGGGCGGGTAAAGGGGGCGCGCGGTGCGACGCGGAATAAACATGTCTGGGCGAAGGTGCGCCGGCGGAAGGTCCACTGGACTGCCAGGGAACGCTGGGAATGAGCGAAGGGGGCGGGGAGGGGGGTCGCGGAGCGACGCGGAATGCATTTGCTGGTGCGAAGAGGGCACTGGACGGGCGGGTGTGAGCCGCTGAGGAATGCTGGGGCGGGCCGGCATGGGGCGCGGGGTAGGAGGGATGCGGGGGGCGGGGGGGGGGCGGGGGAGGGTGCGACGCGGAATGAAATGGTCGGGGCGGAAGGGGCAGTGGGCCGAGGTTCCACTGGGCCGCTGGGGAACGCCGGGAAGGGGAAAGGGGGGCGGGAAGGAGGGGGGCGCGATGCGACGCGGAATACGATGGTCGGGGCGGAGTGGGTACTGGGCAGAGGCTCCACTGGGCCGCTGGGGAACGCTGGTGAGGGGGAGGTGGGTGCGGGGAGGAGGGGGGGGGCGGGGTGCGACGCGGAATGAACTGTTCGGGGCGGAGGGGCACTGTGCGAAGCTTCAACTGAGCCGCTGGGGAACGCTGGGAAAGGGGCAGGGGTGCGCGGGGAGGGGAGGGGAGGCGGTGCGACGCTGAATAGAGTGGTCGGGGCGGGGGGGCATCGGGCGCAAGTGCCACTGTGCCGCTGGGGAGGAGTAGGAGGAGGGTGGGGGGGGGAGGGGCGCTGTGCGACGCGGGCCAAACTAATCGGAGCGGGGGGGGCCTTTGGCGGAGGTCCCACCGGGCGGTAGGAAGGGGGCGGGGAGGGGGGGGCGCGGTGCGGCGCGGAATAGAGTGGTCGGGGCGGAGGGGGCACTGGGCGGGTGCTCCATTGTGCCCACTGGGGAGCGCTGAGGAGAAGTAGGAGGGGTGGGCGCGTAGCGACGCGGAATGAGTTAGTCGGGGCGGAGGGGGGCACTGGGCGGCGGTTCCACTGGGCCGCTGGGGAACGCTGGGAAGGGATTAGGAGGTGGGCGGTGGGCGGAAAGGGGGTGGGTGCGGTGAGACGCGGGATAACATGGTCGGGGCGGGGAGGAGGGGGCACTGGGCAGAAGTTCGACTGGGCCGTTGGGGAACGCTGGAGAGGGGCAGGAGGGGGGCGGGAAAAGGGGGGCGCGGTGCGGCGCCAAATACGATGGTCGGGGCGGAGGTGGCACTGGGCGGAGGTTCCACTGGGCCGCTGGGGAAGGCCGGAGAGGGGTAGGAGGGTGCGGGGAGGGGGGGGGAGCGCGCTGCGACGCGGAATAAAATAGTCCGGGCGGAAGGGGGCCTTTGGCGGAGGTTCCACTGTGCCGCTGAAGAGGAGTAGGAAGGGGGCAGGGAGGGGGCGCGCGGTGCGACGCGGAATAAAATTGTCAGGGCGGAGGGGGCACTGGGCGGAGGTTCCACTGGGCCGCTGGGGAACGCTGGGGACGGGCAGGAGGGGGGGGGCGGGAAGGGGATGGTGCTCTGCGACGCGGAAGAATATGGTCGGGGCTATAGACACCACCCTCTGCAAGAGAATCAGACCCCCTGAGTGGCAGCTCTGCTTGGTGAAGGAACGCCAGTGGAAACTAAATAGGAAAAGTGCGCGCGATGGATTGCAAAAAAAACCCAGGATTGCAAAACAAACCAGGATTGCAAAAAAAAAAAAAAGGATTGCAAAAAAGGATTGCAAAAAAAAAACCTTCGAGCTTGGTTGATGGGATCGAGTCTACCCGTCGGTCGGAGGAAGCAAGGGAAAAAACATTGCGTGAGAAGGCGGTGACAGCAGATTGCGTTTCCGCCCGCCCCCTGCAGAGGAGGGAAGTGGGAAAGCCGCTCGACCCTTGAAGCAGGATGGCGTTGAAGCAGACTGGGCTTCCGTCCGCCCCCCGAAGAGGAGAGAGGAGGGAAAGCCGCCCGATCTGTGAAGTAGGAAGGCGCCTGGAGCAGACTAGGATCGGGAAATCAACAACTACCCACTTTCCACGCCCGGCGTGTGCTGCTCGCGAAACGCAACGAGACTGCCTTCTGCAATCCGAAAGTGCCACCAGCGCATGGCGCGGCGACGAGGTGGCGACGGGCGCCCACCAAGCGACTCCCTGAGCACTGCGTGGAGCCCCGGCGGGTCTGGTATTACGTCGGGCTTGTCCCTCTACAGGGGCAAATTCAAAAGTAGCCAAAAAATAATATGGGAACTATTTCTGATTATGTCTGACCATTTGGGAGTTTTTTCTGGGATATTTTTAATTTTTTGTCGAAAATCCCCCTGTAGGGGGCCCCAACGGCGGCGACACGGCGGCGACGGGCGCCAAGTCGTGCGAAGACCAGGGGGGCAACCCACCCGCGTACGGTCCGACCTAGGTCAGCAAAAGAAAACTTCAAGGACAGGATACCCTCCGCGAGCCCAACACGCACACCAAGCCATACGATCGCTCGAGGGTAGCCTCGCCCGGGATGCACAAGAGAACCCGAACCCAAAAAAAACACCAGGAAATCTTGAAACCAAAACCTGGGGAAGACGACATCCTGACAAAAAATCAAACACCGAACCTGCGGAAAAACTCAAACCCACAAACACAAAGAAAAAACCTGAAGCTCAAACCAGGGAAAAAAAAACTCGAACCAAACAAAAACTCCAGAAACTCTCTAAGCCGAAACCTGGGGAACAACCCTGGAACAACTATGGAAAAACTCTGGAAAACTATGGAAACAAAACTTCTTCAACAAAATATTGCTGGTTTTTTAACTATTAAAAAAAAAAACCCGGACTTAAACAATTGGGAAACTCTGAACGGCATTTTTAAAAAATAAAAAAAAACGCTGGAATACCTTACAACAAAAAACTCTAAACGCTTGAAAAAACTACAAAACTGTATAAACAACTACGGAACACATAAAAAACTAACAACTCTGAACAACCAAACACAACTTCTGGGTTTGAGTTGTTTTCCCCCGGGTTTGAGCTTCAGGTTGTTTTCTAAGTATTTGTGGGTTTGAAGTTTTTCCCAGGTTTAGGTTTCAAGATGTTATGTAGTTTCTTCTGTGTTTGAGTTGTCCCCAGGATTTGTTTTTGAGATTTTCTAAGGTTGTCTCGGATTTTGAGTTTCCCGTTCAAAATTCTTTAACTTTTTGGGGGAGTCTGAATTTCCGGCCGAATATGCTTGAAGATTTCGGCAGGTTTTCCTATGGACCGCCTGAAGTCAATTCACGAACCTGACACTAGGGTATCCGGGTACCCTCCCCGAGCCGACCTCGATCGTATTCCTCGGTCCGACCGTCCTGAGGACGGCAGTGAAGAGCCAACCCCCTGGTGAGCGCAAGCGCTGCCCGGGGGAAACGCCTGACTGGACGAGCCGCCACCGAAGACCGCACGACGACGACGCCGACGGCGACGGAAAGCGGCGTCGACGGCGACGGCGACGGCGGCGCGCGGCCACGGCGGGCGGTCAACGGCGGCGGCGGCGGCGACCAGGGCGGCCTTCAGCGAGTGGAGCGGGATCTTCTTCAAGGCCGCCGCTCTGCGCCCGCGGGCGCCGCTCGGGCCCAGCCCCCCCCCCCCCGCCCCGACCCCCGAGGGGGGGCGGGCAGCTGGGACGTGCGGGAGAGGACGGGTGAGGCGAGAGGGGGGGATCAGGAGGGCAGGAGGAGGAAGCGGGGAAGGAGGAGGAGGAGGATTCTTCTGTTCAACATGATTTGGCGGCCTACCCAGTCCTCCCATCCCTTGCCTATGCGCTGATAGTCTCCAGGTCCGCGGAGGTGTGTCATAGCGGACCTGGAACTCCCAGAAAGACACTGTCGTGTTATGCGCGAACAGGACGAAGGGGAGCAGGAGGAGGAGGAGGAGGAGAAGGTGGAGGCGGATGAGCAGGAGGACGAGCAGGAGGAGGAGGATGAGGATGACGGAGGGCAATGAAAGGCAGCAGCAGCAGCAGCAGCAGGAGCTGGAGTGGAAGGAGCAGGAGGACTGGGGAAGATAGAGGAAGGGAAATGAGGGGGGCGACAACGATGAAAAAACTCCGATCCCGAAAAGTGGCCCGCGCTGGGGCGAGAACACCACTCTGAAGCACTTGAGCAAAGCGCCGATCCAAAAATGGGGCCCGCGCTGCAGCGGGAGCACCGTCCTGAAACTGTTGACATCCTGTTCGAAAACAAGTGCGCGGAGAGGGCCGGAGGTTGTGGACAAAGTCAGGGGAGGGAGGCGAGAGGAGAGTAGTCTTCGTAAGCTGGGAAAAGTGTCAAGGGAGAGGAAAAGTCAGGAAGAGGAGGGGACGGATAGAGGAGGAGGGAGGCGGAAAATAGCGAACATCGGGAGAGTCAACGGGGACGGGGAGAAGGGATTCTTCATCAGTCTACGTCCTCCCCCCTCCTCCGCAACATCGTCCTCCCCCCCCCCCCCCCCCGCATTCCCTATCCAACTCCTCCTCCTCCTCCCCCTCCTCCCTCCTCCTCCTCCTCCTCCTCCTCCTCCTACTCTCCTCCTCCTCAGTCTCCTCCTCCTCCTCCTCCTCCTCCTCCTCCTTCGCCTCCTCCTTCGCCTCCTCCTCCTCCTCCTCCTCCTCCTCGACCTCCGCTTCAATCATGCTCCACTTCTTTACCCTCCTATCCCCATCCTCCTTCTCCTCCTTCTCCTCCTCCTACTCCTCCTACTTCTCATTATCCTCCTTCCTCATCCCCTGTCCTGCTCGGGCCCTCCTCTTCTGGGCACCTGGTCTTGCAGACCGTGGAAGACTGCCACAGGACTCCCTCCCCCTCCTCCTCGTCCTCCTCATCCTGCAACTGCTCATGCTCCTCCGTCCCCCTCTCGCCAACACCGTTCACCTCCGTCCTCCCCTCCGTCCTCCTCCTCCGTCCTCCTCCGTCCTCCCTCCTCCTCCGTCCTGTTCCCTCCTCCTCCTCCTCCGTCCTCCTCGTCGCCACCGCTCACCCTCCCCGCTCGCCTCACACCCAGGGGCCCGAGGAGAGCAGGGAGGCTCCGCGAGCTCTCCCTCTCTCTGCCCCTCCTGCCCCGCCTCCCTCGCCTATGCCGCACCCGTTTATGTCGCCCTCCTCCTCCCTCCTCCTCCTCCTCCTCCTCCTCCTCCTCCTCCTCCTCCTCCTTCTCCTCCTCCTCCCGATGATCATCCTTCTCCTCCGCCTCGGCCTCGCCGTCCTTCCTCATCCCTCACCCTCGTTCTCCTCCCCCTCCTCCTCCTCCTCCTCCTCCTCCTCCTCCTCCTCCTCCTCCTCCTCCTCCTCCTCCTCCTCCTCATCATCATCATCATCTCATCATCATCATCATCATCATCATCATCATCATCATCATCATCATCTCATCATCATCATCATCATCATCATCATCATCATCAGCATCATCATCATCATCATCAGCAGCATCAGCATCAGCATCAGCATCATCATCATCAGCATCATCATCACCACCACCACCATCATCCACATCATCTTCCTCTTCCTCCTCAGCGTCCTCTCCGTCCTTGTCACCCTACCCACACCGTCCTCCTCAATATCCTCATCATGATCTTCCAACTCCTCCAACTCTTTCTCCTCCTCCTTCCCCACTGCTCCCATCCCGCGTCCTCTCTCCATCTCTCCTTCGAGATCCCACCATCCCTCCCTCCCTCCTCGGCTTCGTCCTCCTCCCTCCCGTCTCCCTCGCGCCCTCTGCCCTCCCTCTTCTGTCCTTGCGGCCCCATCCTCCCTCCCACATGTCCTCCCGTCCCGCCCTGGTGATCCCGAGCACTGGCGCTCCCAGGCCGCCCCGACGCCCCCCTCTGCCGGGAGGAGGCGCATCGATCCGCTGACGCCCTCCGCGAGCTTCACCGCAGCGTTGGCGTGCGGCGAGTCCTGGCGCGGCGCCGACAACTGCCCCCAGCGGAAGGGGGCGGGCCTTCTGGGGCCGCGCACTCTCAAACCCGCCTGCCGAGGAGCCAAACGCCACGCGCATGGGCGGGGGAAGTGCGTGGCAGGACACCCGCCCCGAAACCAGCGCACCGCGAGATGTTCGAGCCCTCGGGCTGGGAGAGGACCGGGACGCAGGAGCAAGGAAGAGCAAGGACGCAAGGGTACCCTGAGCAAAGTTGCGCGTCCTTACCAGGGTTTTTGACTGTAAAGGATTCTCGCTCCGAGGGCCGTCGTCGCAACTGCGGAGTCCGCCTCGACGTGCTGGTCACAGCACGTCCCAGGACGGGTCCAGGCGGCGGCCGTGCCGGCGAGGAGGACGGCGACAGGCGGCGGCGACCATGAGCAGGAGGGGCGGGCAGGACGGAGCGGGCGGGGGCAGGGCGGAGGAAGGGAAGGACGGCGACGACGGCCATGAGGACAAGGGGCAAAGGACGAGGGTCAGAACGATGAGAACGAGGAAGCGGAGGTCGAGGAGGGAAGATGAGAAAACCGACGGGGACAAGGACGAGGAGGAGGAGGGGGAGGAGGGGCAGGGAGACCTGGAAGAGGACGATAAAGGAGGCGCTACGCGGGGGAGAAGCATATTATTCAGAGACAAGATGGAGGAAGGAACAGGGAGGAGGAGGGAGACGGCAGGATTGAGGAGGGTGCAAGGAAAAGGGAGGAGGGAGTAGGTGGGAGGGAGAGGAAGGGAGGAGGAGAAAGAGTCTCTACGACAGCCCTTGGAGATACTTGAGGCTCATGACACGTCGGGAGTTTCACACGACGACCTCCTGACGTTCAGATCAGAGTGAGGGGGCCGAACGGTCATTCACTGTCCCTGAATGCGTGGCTGAAATGAGATTCCGCGATGCGGAGTATTGTTATTGTTTGTTTGTTTGTTTGTGTGTTTGGTTGTTTGTGTGCTTGCTTGGTTTTTTGGTTGGTGTTGTTGATATTGGTGTTGGTGATGGTGTTGATGTTGTGGTGGTGGTGCTGTTGTTGTGAGTGTTGCTGTTGCTGTTGGTGTTGGTGTTGGTGTTGTTGGTGGTGTTGTTGCTGGTGATGTTGTTGCTAGAGTTGTTCAAAGTGGTGGTGGTGGTGGTGGTGGTGGTGGTGGTGGTGGTGGTGGTGGTGTTGTTGTTGTTGCTGGTGGTGGTCGTGGTGCTGTTGTCCGCATTGTCGCTGTTTGGCGTCGTCCCCCCCGCGACCTGGCCCGCGACTCACCCGCGACCCGGCCCGCGACCCACCCGCGACCCGGCCCGCGACCCGCCCGCGCGACCCACCCCGCGACCCACCCGCAGCCGTCACGCGACCAACCCGCGACCCACCCGCGACCCACCCGCGGCCGTCCCGCGACCGTACCGCGACATGGCCCGAGACCCACCCGCATTGCTTCATCAACAAAAATCGGCGCCTGCGGCGGGCCCGCTGTGCAGTTTAGAAAAATTGGGCGCCCGCGGCGGGCTTCTTCAGAGACTCGCAGACTGCAGACGTCCCCGCCGCCCCCGTCACTCTCATCCGCGACTGCAGGGTGCCACGTACATTCGCGCACGCTCGCGCAAGTCCCTTTGGCTACTCCAAGCGCGCCTACAGCACACTGACAGCAGCCCATCCCACCGGCTCCAGCTGCTGCCCAGTGTCAGCTCTTCCAAGTTAAGTATTCCCCTCCTGACTCCACTGAACATGCTACCAACACTTAGCGGACCATCTTCGCCTCCATCACCTCCTCGCCACACCAGGTAAGCACATACTCCACGTTCAGGCGGAGTATTACTGTGGTCCTGTCAGCTGCGTTCACATGAGTCTAGTTTGCTGGCCACTGCGCCTGAGTCGGTTGCACGTTTTCGTTAACGCTACGGATTCGATACCAAAGTCTACCCAACTTACCAAGGGACGAGTGGGAAGAGGACACAGGGGTAGTGTTAGGAGGCAACTACTGGGAGGTTTTCGTCGGAAAAATTAAAGAGGATTAAGCCCCATTTGGGGCCGGAATGGGCCTCGGACTAAGCAGGATTAAGCGGGATTAAGCGGGATCAAGCGGGAAGAAGCCGGACCAAGCGGGATTAAGCCGGATTTCGGACCAGGGCTAGATCAGAATTTGACCTCCCAGGAGTTGCATCCGAAGGTAGTGTAAGTGTGGGAGGGAGGGGGGAAGGAACGAGGATGAACGAGATAAGACCTCGGGAGGGTAACAGGAGAGGGAGACGGAGAGGCACGGCGAAGGGCCAGACGGGGAAGGCAGCGGGAGGAGCGATAGCAGAAACGGGAGGAGCGAGGGCGAGGAGGGTGCAGACAGGAGCGAAAGGGAAGGACGGAAGGGGGGAGGGGGGGAAGCATCGGCGCTGCTCGAGGGCCCTGGCCTGAGAAGGGGCCCACCTGGGGTGAGATCGCGACCACCCCCTTGGCTGCCGTCCGCCCAGGGCCTTCCGAGCCTGGACCTCCGACGTCATGAAACCTCAGAACATACTCGAAAGACACTTGCGGCGGCGGAGGAGGAGGAGGAAGAGGAGGAGGGAGGAGGAGGAGGAGGAGGAGGACGAAGAGGAGGGAGGAGGAGGGAGGAGGAGGAGGGAGGGAGGAAGGAGGAGGGAAACGTCAAGGCTGCTTTGAAAGACGCTCGCGAGGTGGGCGCGGAGAGCACGCGCTCGCCCAGGCGCCCGCGACGCGCCCTGCAGAAGCCCGCCCGTGCGAGGAGGCGGCGGGCGCGGCCGAGAGCCTGGGCCCGCGGGAGCGCCGCGGGGGGCCCAAATCGGGTCGGGCGAAAGGGGAGGATAGCACAGGGGGGTTTGAGAATCAGCTCGTCACTGGTAATGTACACGTTCCAGCTTCCGACTTTCCCTCCTGATCAAAATTCGGGCCCGGCGAAAAGGGGGGATAGCACAGGGGGGGGTTGAGCATCAGCTCACGTAGCTGATTGTCCCGGCGCCTCCCCGCGCCGGAGGCGCCCATGTATCGAGGAAGGGGCCCCCTCGGCGAGGCCGAAACCAGCTGCATGCAGCACATTTCGTAACCCCCGCTTTCCCAATCCCCCCCTTTCGCCCGGCCCGACCAAAGGGCGCGCGGGGTGCCCGGGAACACCTGGGTCGCGTCGGGGAGTTGCGGCGAAAGATAAAACAACACACAAAACATGCCCCCAAAGAGGCCAAGAAATACTCAACGGGGGTCAAGTCGGGCCTCTCCCCCATACAAGGGGGATGTGCGACGAAAGGTAAAACAGCACACCAGACATGCCCCCAAAAAGGCCCCAAGAATACAAAAAGCAGTCCCCAGGCTATTTTTTGGGGACGCTTTTTTGCCTATTTTCAGTGTCTTTTTCATGGTTCGTCGAAACGTTGGGAGGCCTGGAAATGTGCACCAACACCAAGACACGGGGCTGCCTCCACAGGGTGGAGACGATCCTAGAATTCGGTGTTGGTGGAAATATTTCGGCCACCTTGGAAGCCAGAATATTACCACCATCACCGAAATCGGGATCGTCTTCCCTGGGTGGAGGCACACCGCCGATACTGGTGTTGGTGTCAATCTCTAGGACTCCGAAAACTCCCCCTGTAGGGGGACAAGCCCGACTCAACACGTGGGGGCCCCCTTGCCCGTGGAGCGGTGCGCGCCCGAGAGAGCTGCACTCGTGGGCCGAGGCCAGCTCCAGTTTGCGCCGTCCCCGGCCGGGAGCTCCCGCGTCCGGCGTTCCAGCGCACCTCGACGAAGGGGCCCCAGGACACACAAATACCTCCTCCTCATCCTCCTCCTCCTCCTCCTCCTCCTCCTCCCACTCCTAGCCCTTTCGATCAGGGTCGGCAGCACCGGCCGTCAGGCCTCTCCAATACACACAAATAAAAGGATTCCCCCTATTTTCCCATATGTTCTGGGTTTTGGTCTTCCCCCCCCCGTTCCCATATGTTCCCATATTGTCCTGGGAGTGGACGATGAATTGTGCCTGTGTGTTTGTTCCCCTCCTGACTCGATCAGTCTTGCACCCCCCCCAACACAAAAAAACAGTAGAAGCCACAAACGACTTGCTCGGCACGCTTCCTCGTCGAGTTGGGGCAGGCCCCCCGTGCGGGGCCGGCCGCGGTTCGACCGCGCCTCGCTCCACAGCACGTCCACCCATGATTCTCTCGGCGGCCGTATTGACGGACCGGGGCCTGGCCACCAGCGGGAAATAGTGAGCTCAACAGTCGACGATGACTTGTGACTTGTGTCTGTGCGTTTCTTGTTCTAGGGAACCGAACTTTATACACCGATACTTTTTTTCCGGTCCCGCAATGAGATGCGCACAAGAAAACGGGTTCTGGTGTATACGGCATCCTGGTGTATACACGTTTTGTCGTTTCCAGAGGGAAAACGGAGAAACAAATATACACCACACTACCCCGACGTCGCTTCCGACCCCCAAAAAATCTGGGGATTGAAAAACAGCCCGTCACTGGTGATGTACACGTTCCAGCTTCCGACTTTCCCTCCTGATCAAAATTCGGGCCCGGCGAAAAGGGGGGATAGCACAGGGGGGGGGTGAGAATCAGCTCGCGTAGCTGATTTGCGCGGCGCCTCCCGGCGCTGGAGGCGCCCGAGTATCGAGGAATGGGCCTGGCGGCGGGGCTGGAACCAGCTGCACGCAGCAGATTTCGTAACCCCCGCTTTCCCGATCCCCCCCTTTCGTTCGGCCCGAAAAGAGAAGAGGGAGGAGGAGGAGGAGGAGGAAGGAGGAGGAAGGAGAGGGGGGAGGAGGAGGAGAAGGAGGAGGAAGGAGGAGGAAGGAGAGGAGGGAGGAGGAGGAGGAGGTAGGAGGAGGATGAGGAGGAGGAGGAGGAGGAGGAGGAGGAGGAGGAGGAAGAGGAAGAGGAGGAGGAGGAGGAGAGGGGAGGAGGAGGTAGAGGAGGGGAGGAGAGAGGAGGAGGGGAGGAGGAGGAGGAAGGAGGAGGGGGGAGGAGGAGGAGAGGAGGAGGAGGAGGAGGAGGAGGAGGAGGAGGAGGAGGAGGAGGTGGAAGGAGGAGGGGGGGAGGAGAGGAGGGAGGAGGAGGAGGAGGAGGAGGAGGAGAGGAGGAGGAGGAGGAGGAGGAGAGGGAGAGGAGGAGGGGGAGGAGGTCGGGGCCCTGGGCGCCCAGGGACACCCAGGTCATACAAGCACGAGCCCGGAGGTGTCCCGGGTGCTCCCTCGGAGCGGTCCGGAGCGCGAAGCGCCGGCGCGCGGGTTCACGCGCCCAGGCCCCCCTCTTTTCCAGGGGCGGGGCGCGCGCGGCCCACGGCCCCGCAGGCTGCACTGCGCGCGCCAGGCGCCCACCCAGGGAGGAGGAGGAGGACGAGGAGGAGGAGGAGGAGGATGGGGAGGAGGAGGAGGAGGACGAGGAGGAGGAGGGGGAAGAGGAGGAGGAGGAGGAGGAGGAGGAGGAGGAGGAGGAGGAGGAGGAGGAGGAGGAAGAGGAGGAGGGGGAGGAGGCCAAGACGGCACCAAGCGCGCCCCGAGAGGGCCCAAGAGGCGGTTCTTAGGGTCCCAGAGGGGGGATGCATCGTCATCCCCACCCTCCGTCGATGGATTGCCTCCAAGATGACCCCATGGGGCACTCCAGGGCTCCCAAGAGGGCCCCAAGAGGGCTCCAAGATGGCCTCAAGAGGGCCCAAAGGGCCCCAAGAAGACCCCAAGACTCCCCAAAAGAGCCCCCAGAGTGCCCCAAGAGGTGATACGAGGGCTCCCAAGGGGGGGGGGGGGGGGGGGGAGACCGAACACCCCCCTCCTCTTACCGATGACCTCCAAGAGAGCTCCAAAAGGCCCTCCAAGGCTTCCGAAAGGCCTTCAAGAGGGCCCTGAGACGGAAGACCCCCAAAAAGAGCCCCAATCGGGACCCCAATACCTTCCAAAACAGCCCCAAGAGGGCCCCAAGAGGATCCCGAGGGAGCAACAGCACCAGCAACACCAGCAGCAGCAACACCAGCAGCAGCACCAGCAGCAGCATCACCAGCAGCAGCACCAGAACCAACACCAGCAGGAGCTGCAGCATCATCGGAAGCACCAACAGCAGCCCCAACACCAGCAGCACCACCAGCAGCACCAGCAGCAGCAGCACCACCACCACCACCAGCAACACCAGCAGCAGCAGCACCAGCAGCAGCATCAGCAGCAGCACCAGCAGCAGCATCAGCAGCACCAGAACCAGCACCACCACCAATACCAGCAGCAGCACCATCAACAGCATCACCACCATCAGCATCAGCATCAGCGGCAGCAGCAGCAGCACCAGGATCAGTATCGCTCGGTTCGCCCTTGTTGCCTGCGCTGTTTCACAATGTGAATGCGTGCATATTATCACATCATCCCCTCTGGGCTGGTGGGGGGGACTTTTTTTATTACAGCCGCAAGCGGAAGCGCCAGCGGCGGAAGGTCGCGAACGGGCCGCGGACGCGACTAAATTACCTAACGCGCGCAGGGCCGCGGATCAGGCGGCTCACGACAGCGTCCAGGGGGGGCGAAGCCGATGCAATCCAGGTGCCATGACAGCCCCTGAACGGGCATGCAGGTGCGTCCGACAGGCCTGAGGTAGGCACCGAAACGACCTAGCGCAGCCAAAATGGCGCGATAACGTTCCAACGTCCAGGTGCGGACAAGGGAACGACCCGAGGACGTCAGCCCCAGCCTGTCGGGTAGCACAGACGACGGAGTGGTAAGTCCAACGAGGATCCCGACGGCGGCAGCGAGCCGCGGCGCCAGAACGACATCAAGGTGTATCATTGTTCCGAGAAGATTACCACACCGAGATGTTTCAGCCCAGACCCAGCGGGTGGAAGGGCACCTAATGCACGCTACCCGTCGAAACGCGGCGCGTGCACACCACAGTGTCACAGCGCAGTCCAAAGAGACGGAGAGCACAGGCGGAACGAGACCGTGTATACCCAGGCAAGTCCCACAAAACCACTGATCCAGGGTCGCGGTAGGAAGCCGTCCAGCAATGGGAGTCCAGAGGGCACCGATCCATGGAGCCTGAAGGGTACCACAGGCTGACTGGGAACAGGGACCAACGGAAAAAGCTGACGGCGAGCCAGTCGCAACGCAAGAAGCGCATCCAGGGTGTGGAGCATGAAGACAAGACAGAACATCCACCACTGAGATGCGACAGCCCAGATCCGACGAGTGGAAGGGCGCAGAAGAGCACGATACACGGCAGACCCCGAGGAGTATGCGCATCTAAGGTGGCCCAGCGATACCCAACCGAGTCGTCTAGCACAGAGGGACGAGGACGCCTTGTACCCGAGACGTGTCCCTCAGAGCCAATGGATCCAGGGTGACGGCGGAAGGCCGTGCTTCTTGTTTGAAAGGTCCAGGGTGACGGCGGAAGGCCGATCGTTCGGTTAGAAAGTCCAGGGGGAAGCCAGTGGACAGGCGAGCCGTGGCCCACTGACAGGCCAGGAAGGCCTGGCGGTGAGACAACTAACGTAGGGCCTGAGGCCGCGAGTCCACTGCGGAGAGGCGGTGGACGGTATTGCCGAAGCGCGCACCTGGATCCAAAGGCAGGAGGTGCGCGCATCGGGTGGAGGGCGGCAGAGCGCCGCGATTTGGGGCCCGCGGCGCGGCCTGGGCAGCGTCCGCTGGGATTCAGGAAGTGAAACAAGGCGGGGAGAGAGGAGCCGAGTGACAAGAGGGTGTCGGCCACCGGTGGAGAAAGGCAGTGATGCCAGTGGCAAGTGGTCTGCAGGATGCGCGGTGTCACGCACGGAGCAAACGGTATTACCGAACGGCACCCCAAGGCCAAGGGTGAGAGACTGGCGGGGGGGGGACGCGCAGCGTCAAGAAATGTGTCTCCAGCACGACGTCCGTGTTATTTCGAGGGAAGCTCGGGAGCACCAGGGCGCGTTTGGGACGGGCGGGGTGTATGTTACATGTATGCTGCGTGGCCTGAATCGGCGGATCGGAGGGTTCGCCCGGCCGACGCTGGGACGCCCCGCGGCGGGCCAAACCCAGGGGCCCCCGGGCCTGCCGGGCCAAACTGTGGGGGGCTCTGGGCCCGTCTGGCCACCATGCCTAAAAGCTGGCCCGTCTGGCTACGTCTCGGAGGCTCCAGGGGCCCGCCCGGCTAAGGCCGGGCCGTTCTGCTAAAGCTGGGAGGCTCGGGGGCCCGTCTGGCCAAGGCTGGCGAACTTGGGGGCCCTTCCCGCCAGGGCCAGGGGGCTGCGGGGCCCGTCCGGCTCAGGTTCGGGGGCTCGGGGGCCCGTCCGGCTAAGGCTGGGGGGCTCGGGGGCCCGTCCGGCTAAGGCTCGGGGGGGCAGGGGCCCCTCCGGTTAAGGCCAGGGGGCTCTGGGACCCGTCCGGCGAAGGCTGGGAGGCTCCGGGGCTTAAGGTTGGGGGGCTCTGGGGCCCGTCTGCCGGAGGGCTCTGGGGCCCGTCTGGGGGGTTCGGGTGCCCGTCTCGTCCACGGGGGGTCCTCGGGACCTTCGGGCTAAGGGCAAGGGGCGGCGCGGCGCGTCTGGGAGAAGCTGGGGAGGATGGGGGCCCGCGGTTACGGCGTCTGGCCGAGTGGCACAGAGAGAGAGAGACACAAAAAGAGGAAGAGAACATGATTTCACGGAGGCCCCCCCGCAAATATATCACTTGGCACGAGCACGAGGATGCCAACATGCCCCAAGAGCCCTCCAAGAGCCCCCAAAAGAGCTGTAAATGCGTCCCCAAGCGGCTTTCGACAGACATCCGCAGAGAGCCCGAGAGGCTCTCAACACACCTCTGGCCCACAATCCATGCATAGTGGCGGGCTGTACTATTGAACTGATTCAGATATCCGTTGTGCGTTGCCACGCAACTACCCTGCCAATGCTGCTTCCCAAACGAGTTTAACGCGACAGTTTCAGGAAGCCACCAACACCCACCGCCGCGGGTGGGCCTCAGCCGCGTTAGCCTTGACAGGCAGATGACGATGTGATGGCGAAATGGAGGATGGTGAGATGCATGCAAAATAGCATGCTATGAGCAGCCTCGCGCATTCCGCTGGTCGATGATGTTTCGAGCAGGGCTCGAGCGCTTGTACTCTCACACAAAGAGCAACTTGCGCATGAGACGTCCTCGGACAAAAAACGGTCTCGGAGACTCCGAATCAAAAAAATCGCGCTTTCGCTAGAGTGTATCGAACAAACTGTTCCGGAGGGGAGTCGTACATCAACGCCTCTCATATTCGCTGGACACATCCTCGAAACATCGGTTTCGAAGGGAGCTCCTTGTCTCAAGTAATACCACTTCGCTGGATTCATCCTCGACACATCGGCTTCGTACAAGCACACACACTTTCGCCACACACACTTTCGCGAAGGATTGCAAAAAAAACAAAGGATTGCAGAAAAACCCAGGATTGCAACAAACAAAAAAAAAAAAAAAAAAAAAAAAAACTCGGTTTTTTGCAATCCTTCGGGTTTGTTTTGCAATCCTTCGTTTTTTTGCAATCATACATCCTCGGAACAAAAACTCAACGGAGTCTCAACATGGCCCAAGGACATCTCAATTGGGAACGCCCTTCGCGCACTCGACGCCCCACGGACGCCTAGAGGCCCGTAGCTGCCCCCCAAATCAAACTCAAGGAACTTCACTTAGGCACACCCCTCACGCACTGCATATGCTGAAACGCCCCCCCCCCTCCAGGAACGCAACGACTGGTGCAGACCTCGCGAAAGCAGCCATTATCTCGAGAAGCCACTGATTGCAAATCTGCATGCGAGTTTCCCCGTCGGGGCCCGCCGTGACTCCCGCTCTGCAGGCTCAATAAGCTGAATAGCGCAGCACAAACGCGCCGATCGTCTCGGCACGACGACGATGCTGCGTCGAGCTCAATATCTATGTATATATATATTATCCCTTTGGGGGGCCTTCGGGGTCCCTATGGTGGCTAGGGCTGGGCGCGGCTTGAATAACGGTCCAGGATTGCACATGGGAAAATTCGCCGACCCCTTGTGGGTCTCTGGGCGTGTGAGATTCCTCCCCCCCATGATCCCCCCCCCATGGACCCCAATCTGGGAATTCACCCCCCCCCCATGGCCGCGTACGGCCCCGGGCCGAACGCGGCATGGGGGGGTAGACGGCTCCCCGACGACCCACGAGAGCTCCAAGACGCACCCAAGACAATCCAAGAAGGCCCCCGGTCGCTGAAAGAGCGTTCCAACACGCCCAAGATGGCCTCCAAACGGCCCAGGACGCCCCCAAGGCGCCCCACAGAGCCTCCAAGAGGCCTCCCACCATGGCGTCGAAAAACGACATCCTCAAATCTCTTTTGGAAAACGTAGCATGTACGACTCTTCGCCCTCCACGGCGTGAAGACGGCCCAAGAAGCCCCCAAGACCGCCCCATGAGGTTCCCAGAATACCCATCGGTCGGAAGAAGTAGGTAGAAACATGAAGTAGGAAGGCGTTGGAAATAGATTGGGTTTCCGCCCGCCTCCTGAAGAGGAAGGAAGAGGGAAAACCATTCGACTCTTGAAGTAGGAAGGCGCTGAAAGTAGATTGGAATCTGGGAATCCAAAAATACCTACTTTCAACGACCGGTGGGTAGCCCCAAAACGACCCAAGGCTCACGGCCATAGGCGCGCCCAATAAGGCCCAGGAGAGCCCCAAGACTGCCCCACGAAGGGCCCAAGAGCGGGGGCCTGGACCGACCATTCGAGCTCCCCACCCCAAGATGCACCCCAGAGCCCTCAAGAGGCCCCCAAAAAGGCTCCAAGGGGCCCCCAAAGACGCGCCCAAAGGGCCCAAAACGAGCCCCACGAGGCTTCAAAACTGCTCCCAAGAGGCCCCCGACAGGCTTCATAAAACGGTCCTAGGAAAGTGACCGGGAAGAGAGCCCCACAAAGCTCCCTGAATAATCTGACCCACAACCAATACGCAGTGGCGGGGCAGGCCGAATGCCCCTCGATATTTGACAGCGTGGGAGCCCGCAGAACACCTTTTCTCCTCCTCCTCCTCCTCCTCCTCCTCCTCCTCCTCCTCCTCCTCGCCCTTATTTCCGCATCCTCCTTATCATAATCGTCGCCCTCCTTCAAACTTTCCTGCCAGGTCCTCCTTCCACGGTTTTCGGGTCGTGCAGCGCCATTGCAAAGTCCATCTCCAAAACGGCCACCCGAACGCGCATGATTTGCATGACTTGCATTTCAGGGTGCCGTTTGCTTGTTTCAGCGCGCGACACACGGCAGTTTCTTTTGGCGCGTGCCACTGCACTGATAAGCCTGCCATGTGCGCGCAGCGAAACCAAGGTTCGTGCAATCCGCGCACACCAAGACCAATCGGAGCTTCTAACAAGAAATCGATTTGGATCGGAACGAAATGAATCGGAACACCGACGTCGAAATCGGATCGGATCGGGATCCCTCCTTACCCCGGATGACCTCCAACCTCATCGTACCTCCCGTGGTCCACGAAACCGTATTTTGCTATTGGTGTGTTTTCACCAAATCACTCCTTTCTCAGGCGCATCCAGCCCACAAGACCTCCCCCGCGCCAATCGCCCCCCGCCCCAACCCGCTCCATTTCATGTTCAGCAAATGTCCGCGCCATCCAAACCGTCCCCTGGGCCACATCGCCTTCACCCGTCCTCCCGCCAATCCTCCACGCGCCTCTTTTGAATTTCCGCGTGAACCACGCTCCCCCTCCCAGCTGTCCAGGTGAATTCTTCCATGTCTTTCCCATATTCCTCGCGTTTCCTCCGCGCCCCCCCAAAACTTCCTCATGTCCGTCCCAGCTTCCCCATGACATTCCCAACTTGCCCATGGTCTTCCCAACCCCCCACCTCCGTCCCATCTCCCCCATGTCATTCCCAACTGCCCTATAGTCTTCCCAACTTCCGCACCCCCGCCCCCTCTCCCCCATGCGCAATCATGTTCCACAGGGTCGCCAAAACTCCCCCGCACGCTCGCCGCCTTCCACACGCCCGCGCATCCTGCTACACCCCGACGCGCATTCCAACATGTTCTCACCATCTCAAACTAACTTCCCCCATCACCTTCCACATCTGGTTTGCGTTTTTGGCTCCAACAAAGCTTACTGGGAATTGGGGCGTTAGATGCCTCGACGCGTTGAACTGTCGCCCTGCCCGCCGTCACGGCCGTGATTGCTTCCTCTGCTATGGCACCTGCGGTGTTCGCAACCGAGTTCGTCTGGGCTGAGTCCCGGATAGGTCCGACAGCATGTCGTAGATCCAGTTGGTCTTCTCGTATTTCGTCATCTTGTCTGTGTTTGAATCAGTCTTCAGCTCTTCAGTCTCTGGTGAGCTGCCCACAGAAACTGCACCCTTGCGTGCACCGTCCTTCGACATCACAGGCCGACTCGAGTGAGTTATTGATGGGGGACATGAAAGTGACATAGTGAGCGAGTTGTATTCGGAAGACTTGAGCCAAACTGGCTTGACCCGACATGTTTCTTGGTTTCCGTCTTCCCCCCCGCTTCCCATACTTCCCAATATTCCGGGGAATCGACGATTACTTGCGCCTGTGTGTTTTTCCCTCCTGACAAAAGGCCCAGGGATGAGGGGGACCAGCTCGTACCCCACTTGCAGGCTCCGCGCAGGAGTGAGCCAAGACAAGGGTGACGTTTGGTGCTCGGCCTCAGAGGGCCGCGAGGGGGCCGCTCTGACGCGCGGCCCAACCTGGGCGGCCTGCGCTGCCTCCTCTGACAACCCTCCTCGCGACAGGGGCGGTGCGGACGGAGGTGACCGGCTCGGGGGGAAGATATATACCCAAGGGCTCCCAACTTCGCGCTTCGCGCAGCGCGAAGCGCGAAGTGCGAATAGCTTCGCGCTCTCGCGCCGCCTCCCAGGGGAGAAAAAGCAGAACGAAGAGGAATCGGAGCCGAAGTCTGAAGCGCGAAGCGCGAATGACTTCGCGCCCTCGAGGGCGCCCTTGAGACCTGGAATCGATGATGCATCGCTGACGGATCGACGATAGGCCAGGGCTACCGCATCCGCAAGATGTGCTGGGCCAGGGCTGGGGCCACCGGGCGCCCTTCGTCGATCGGTGGGCGACTGGAGGACGATGCGCCCCCTGGAGAGAGCCGGGCCACCTGGCCTTCGGACTGGCCCACCGGAGGGCGTGCGAGCGGGCCCAGAGCGGAGCGGCAAGAGGCAGGGGAGCCGTGGTATGGACCGCCCTCGAACCGCGCCGGAGGGACCAGCGGAAAGAACTGGGCCGTCGCTGCCGACGTCGAGGCCCGAGTTAAGGTCAAGTCGAACGTGTCCCCCTACAGGGGGACTTTTTGGGCGAAAAAAAAACTCAAACAAAAATGCCCACCAAGTACTCGAAAACCGTCAGAAAATCGTCCCCAGACAATTGTTTTACTACTTTTTTGAATACTCCCCCTGTGAGGGACACGCCCGACTTAACTGAAGGGGCCCTGGGACACACAAATAAATACACACAAATAAAAATATCGCCCATATTTTCCTTATTTCCTGGGGTTTTGTCTTCCCCACCACTTCCCATATTTTCCCATATTTTCTGGGGAATCGCCGATTAATTGTGTCTGTGTGTTTCTTTCCCCTCCTGATTAACGCGAGGGCGCGGCCACGAAGAGGTGCGCCGTACGCGAGAGCCCCCGAGGCCATGGCACCAGCGAGGGGGGGGGGCAGCCAGGAGCAGGAGGTCCGCTCGCCGGAGAGCAAGCTGAGTAGCAAGGGGCCCAAGGACACACAATTAAATGCACACAGATAACAGGATTCCCGTATATTTTCATATATGCTCTGGGTCTTTGTCTCCCCTCCCCCCCACACTTCCCATATTTTCCCATATTTTCTGGGGAATCGACGATTGATTGTGTCTGTGTGTGTTGTTTTCCCTCCTGAAGTAAGCTGAGTAGAAGGAGAGGAGGGTGGTCAGGCACTCAGAAGGCCCAGGGTGCGAGACGAGGACTGGTAGCCAGTCTCGAGATTGCTCCTACACCCAAGATCGACAAGGCAGGAGGCGATGGCGAGCACAGGGATGCGCCCTCAGAAACTGAGGGGATCGCGATCGGCATGGAGACAAGGTGGCAACAATCCTGCAATGAGGGCATGTTTCAGGCCTTGTAGATTGGCACGGAAGGTTCGTGTCGTGCCGACTTCGGCGTTGGTTTCTGACACAGCGGGGATCGCTCCATCTTGAACGATCGGCCGTTTCTGGAATGGCCGCTCCTTGGGCGTGGCTTAATGGGGGGGTCTCAAATGGGGGGGTCAGAAAAGGTCCCCTTCCGTGCCCCTTTCGGGCCCCTCCAGAGCCCCAGGGGGCTCGCTTAGGTACCGTTTGGGTACCTTCTCGGACCACGCTCGCCACCCCCCCAGTTATGACCCCCCCATTACGCGGCGCCCAAGCTCCTTCGAATGGACCGACTCCGGGTCGCCCGCGGCGCTCCGCGCTGCGCTCCGGCGGCAGGGTCCGCCGCCGGTCGACGCGGCGCGAGCCCACCGCAGGATGGAGGAGCAGGAGGCCTGTCGTGAACCACCGAGGAGCAGCCAGGCGCTGTGGGTTGCCAGCCTCGAACGTATCCCTACCCCTAAGACTGACACGCCAAAAGGCGATGGCAATCTTAGGGATTCGCCCTCAAAAAATAAGGGAACCCCTAAGATTGGCATCGTGATGAGGAGGTGCCCAGCATAGGGACAGGGATGTGTTCCAGGCTGGTAAGTGGGGCCAGTCTTGACCCGGCCGTGCTCCAGGCGGGGCCGCGCGCGCAGCCTCGACGGGTGCCCGTCGGGTGGGCGAGGCCACAGCTGCGCACTGCCGCCGGAGAAGGAGCGGGAGGAGGGGCAGGACGAGGAGAAGATAGCTCATACCGTCGGGGCGTTGACCTAAGGAACCCTAAATAAGGAACGAGGCCCCTTTTGTCCACAAGTTAAACTTCGATTCCCCATCGGAAATCCAAGGATCCCCTATGAGCGACCCCTTCAAAAGAACTCCCTGCTAAGGGTTCTTTGTAAGGGTTACATACGGAGGATCCCTTGATAATGACGCTATACGATGGCTGCGTTAATCTGAATTCCTGCCGAGGGTTCGTCCCTCAGAATTCCCATCACAGGATTCTTCACCAGGAATGCCTCACGAAGGAGTCCATACCAGGGATTCCTTACTAAGGAGTCCTTACTAAGATGTCCTCAACGCGGATTCTCGATTAAGGAGTCGCCACTAGAGGTTATTACCACCACCATCCTCCTCCTCATCATCATCCTCCCCATCGTCATCCCCACCATCATCCTCATTGACACCACTACCATAAACATCAACCTCATCGAACATAACATCCACCACATCACCGTCATCATCAGCATCATCAGCAGCATCAGCACCAGCATCGGCACAAGCACAGACATCGTCAACACCATCACGATTCCCATCATCATCATCATCATCATCATCATCATCATCATCATCATCATCATCATCATCATCACACGCATCATCATCAGCAGCACCAGCATCGCCCTCATGCCCATCGCCTCATGATCACCATCATCATCATCATCACCACCATCATCAACAACGGCATCATCATCGTCATCAGCAGCAGCAGCATCCCCTTCATCTTCATCCTCATCAACAGCCGCATCATCAGCATCAGCATCATCACCATCATCAACAGCATCATCAGCACCATCATCATCAGCATTCGCATCATCATCAGCAGCATCATCATGATAATCACCTCGCGCTATCATCATCAACATCAGCATAGACAGCATCGCCATCGTCATCCTGAGCAGCATCAGCATCAACATCAAAAGTAGCAGCATCATCATCCTCATCATCATCAGTATCAGGATCACCGATAACATGATCAGAAACAGAATTATCACCACCATCATCATATTCCTCGTTCTCGTCCTCATCCTCATCCTCGCCAACCTCATCATCATTGTCAGCATCCCCATCATCCCCACCAATCCCCCCATCATCAGCATCATCATCATCATCACCCTCATCCTCGTCCTCATCACTAATCCTCATTCTCGTCACCATCATCATCATCAGCATCATCATCAGCATCATCATCATCATCATCATCATCATCATCATCATCATCATCATCATCATCATGATCATCATCATCAACGTCATCATCATCATAATCATCATCATCATCATCATCATCATCATCATCATCATCATCATCATCAGCATCATCATCATCATCATCATCATCATCATCATCAGCAGCATCATCATCATCATCATCATCATCATCATCATCATCATCATCAGCAGCAGCAGCAGCATCATCATCATCATCATCATCATCATAATCATCATCATCATCATCATCATCATCATCATCATCATCATCCCCATCATCATCCCTGCAATCCGAATAGTCATCATCATCCCCATCACGGCTCTCCCTAGCCTTTCAGAACCAGATGTCACACGTCACAGCCTCCAGCACCGCCTCAAAACGTTGCAACCCCGAATGCTGGGCTGGCGCCTTGGCGTGGCTTGCCGCAGGCATTTGGATATCCTCGATCATCCTCGTCCTCATCCTCTTCCTCTTCCGCAGCCATCGACCCCCAACCTCCTGAGACCCACTCGTGCAAAATTATCCTGGAACCTCATCCTCGGTCCTCCCCTCCCTTCCCCTGTTAGTGCCTGCATCCTGGATCATCAACCTCCTCCGCGTCGATATCATCACTATCATCGCGATCACTACCACCACCAGTATCAGCATAATCACCATCATCCTTGTCAGCATCAGCATCAGCATCAGCATCAGCATCGCCATCACCCCCCATCACCATCGGCATCTGCATCAACATCACCATGATCATAATCATCGTAACCATCACCAGCATCCCAATCAGCAACGTCATCCTCATGTCCATCCTCCTCACCATCACCATCATAATCCTCTTCTTTATCACCAATCAGCATCACATAATCACCAGCAGCACCTTCATTGTCATCATCGTCAACGGCATCGTCATCATCATTGGAGTCCACATCATCATCCTCGGTCCAATCCCCATCAGGGTCATCACCATCATCGGAATAACGTGGAATACAATCAATGTCATCATCATCCTCGCCACAACAAAAAACGTCATGAACAGCAGCATCATGATCATCATCAGCATCATCATCACCGTCATCATCATCATCTGCATATTCCTTGGCATCACCATCATCACCATCATCATGATCAGCATCATCAGCGGAAACAGCATTATCAGCATCGTCATCATCATCCTCATCACCATCATCAACATCTTCATCATCGACCTCATCATCATAATCATCATCATCAACGTCATCAGCATCATCATCATCGCTGTCGTCATCATGATCATCAGCAGCAGCATCATCATCATCGTTATCATCATCCTCATCATCATCCTCATCCTCATCCTCATCCTCATCCTCATCATCATCATCCTCATCCTCATCCTCATCCTCATCCTCATCCTCATCCTCATCCTCATCATCATCATCATCATCATCATCATCATCATCATCATCATCATCATCATCATCATCATCATCACCAGAGCCATCATCACCGTCATAATCACCGTAATCCTCTAGAGAATTCGCAGCGATTCCTCAGGAACCATCCAAGACTCCGCAGGCATCCTCAGGAATTCTTCAGAAATCCTCAGGAATCCTCAGGAATTCTTCGAATCGGTCAAGACTCTCTGAGAAAACCGCAGGAATCCTCAGGAATCCTTCCGGAATCCTCAGGACTGCTCAGGAATCGTCAGGCATCTTTCAGGAAACGTCAGGCATCCTTCAGGGCTCGGTCAAGGATCCTTCATAAATCCTTCGAGGATCCTGCAAAACCCCTGGAATCCTTGAGGAATCCTTCAGAATCCCTAGCCATCCTCAGGAATCCTCAGACATCCTCAAGAACCCTCAAAAATTCCTCAGCATCGTCCGGAATCCGCTGGAAGCTTCAGGAATCCAGAGGAATCCTCAGGAACCCTCCAGAATCCTTCAGGACCCCCCAAAAGAAACCCTCAGTAATCATTCTGGAATCTGACAGAGATTCCTCAGAAATTCTCCAGGAATCGAGTCCTGCAAAAAACCCAGGGGACCTTCAGAAGTCGCAAGAAGCCGAATGACTCCTTAGGAATCCTTCAGGAATCCACAGGAATCTTGCGGAAACCTCAGAAATTCCCCATGAAGGATTCAGGAATCCTCCAGGAATCGAAAGGAATCTTTCAGGAATCCCCTGGCATCCTGCCAGAGTACCCTCAGAACTCTTTTCTAGGAATCCTTCAGAAAGCCGTGAATAATGATTTCAGAATCCTCAAGAATCCCTACGAGGCCTCCCTTTCACAAACACGGGCACCCCAAGAGACTCATAGGAGGTCCGAAGGCCCCCCTGGAGGTCCGTTGGGGTGTTGGTGTTGGTGTGGGGAGTGGACCGGGCTGCCAACGAACGCGTCCATCAACAAATACAACCATTACGACAACAAGCGCAAACAGGCAGAAAACAACTCAAAAAGAATGAAGGCCAGCGACGTCGCTCAGTCGAGACACACCCGCTAGCTTCGAACATGCAAAATGCAAGCATCGCAAGAAGGAGAAGATGAGGGGGTCGCTAGGAGGTAGCAGCGGGTTATGAGGTTCGGAGGGCATGGAGCGGAGGGGCGAGACGTCATGCAAAGCCAATTCCGTTGCATACGACCTGTCGGTGCCACACTGAAGGACATCAAGGAGCGGAGGGGAGAGGCGCCATGCAAAGCAACACATAATTCAGTACGAACTGTTGGTGCAACAGAAAGATATCCAGCACAAGTCAATGTTCGAGTCGGGAGCGGCCAAGAGGGGGGTGTCCAACGGGGGGGGTGCAAATCATGACCGGCGGCATGTGCGCGGCCCAGCGGGGGGGCCAGGGACGTCATGAAATAAGAAGAGGCGCCATGAAATCTGGGGAAACATCATGGCCCACGCCATGATATTCACCCCCCCCTAGTCATCACCCCTCTCTTTTCCGCCCCCGATCGAGGGCCCTTGCAATCAGATGCAGCAGAAGGCCCTTTGAAATTAGACAGCAAAGTTATAAAGGCAGAGCTCAACAGACATGGCCTCTGCAACGCGAGGACGTCGTGCGCGCTTGCTTCAAAGTGTGCCACGCATTGGTCGGCGCTCGAGTACGTCACACGTCGCCTCTGCCTGAAACCGAATGGCCCTGAACCCCGCCAAGGCGCATCTCGTATACCCTCTGTCGCCCACCCCGTCCGATGACTCCGGCTGTTCCTGCCGCTGGCCCCATGGAGCTGTCGAACCCTTCCTCTATCAGATCAGACAGGGGATACAGTCGGGGCGTTGACCTAAGGAACCCTAAATAAGGAACGAGGCCCCTTTGTTCTACAAGTTAAACTCCGATTTCCCATCGGAAACATAAGGACAACCTGAGGCAAGCTGTGAAACAATCAAGGAACACCGAGCCCCTCCCAACAGAAAGGGTTCCTTCTTCAGCGCCCCGACTGTATGTCGACCCGTATCCCAGGCTTCGTGTTGTTCTCGAACAGACCAGACACTTGCGGCCAAACCCTGGGATACACGATGGGGGGCGCCCGCCCTCGCTGGGGGCGCGTACCCTTAGCCCCCGTTGGGGCGCATCCCCAGGATCCCGCCTTGCCCTGAACGGCCACACTCGTCGAGCGGAACTCAGGGACCGGTTGGCGGTGCGCAGAGAGGGGCAGAAAAAGAGGGGGGGGGGGAGGGCTTCTTGGAGGCATGCTGCTTCCTAGAAGGCGCCTGCGTTCCGCGCCTCCTAGGAAGCAGGGGCGCTGCTGAGCAGCCTTCCGCCCTCCTCCTCCTCCTCCACCTCGTCCTCCTCCTCCTCCTCCTCATCCTCCTCCTCCTCCTCCTCCTCCTCCTCCTCCTCCTCCTCCTCCGCCTCCTCCTCCTCCTCCTCCTCCTCCTCCTCCTCCTCCTCCTCCTATCCTCCTCCTCCTCCTATCCTCCTCCTCCTCCTCCTCCTCCTCCTCCTCCTCCTCCCTCCTCCTCCTCCTCCTCCTCTTCCCTCCTCCTCCTCTCCTCCTCCTCCTCCACATCCTCCTCCTCCTCCTATACCCCTCGCCGCGCGTGGCCAAACCGGGGCGAGGCAGCGGCAGGGCCCAGGGCCCGAGGCCCGCGGGCGCCTCCCTCGGCGATGCGGGGGGGGGGGGGGCGGGGGGCGGAG
Organism: Prorocentrum cordatum; assembly: GCA_963575745.1. Lineage (NCBI taxonomy): Eukaryota > Dinophyceae > Prorocentrales > Prorocentraceae > Prorocentrum > Prorocentrum cordatum. The sequence continues at coordinate 82,577 of CAUYUJ010000321.1, forward strand.
CCGCCAGACTGCCCAGCGGTGGCCGACCAGGCCAATATCGGGTCGGGCGAAAGGGGGGGGATAGCAATAGGGAGCCCAGAAAGGACGTACGCGCCCAGCTATGTACATGAATACGGCCCCTTGGTCCGCGAGACTGGCCGCGTTACACAAACATTTGCGCAATGCGTACCCTCGAAACCAGCGTAGATTCATGTACGTGTACGTCCTTCTGTTGCTCCTGAAGCAAAGGGGGGGGGTCAGAATCAGCTCAAGCAGCTGGCTTTCCCGGCGCCTCCCGGCGCCCGGGAGGCGCCTGTGCATCGAGGGGTGGGCCTGGCGGCGAGGCCGAAACCAGCTGCGTGCAGCAGATTTCGTAGCCCCCCCTTTCACAATCCCCCCCTTTCTTCTTTCTCTCCGAATCTCGACGGACCAACCTGGGCCTCAGCGGACCTTCCCAGTAGAGACAGGGAGCGACGAGGCCGATACGACGGGACGAACCTGCGACGAAACACAGACCGACGAAAGGACAGACGGACGGCCAAACACACAGATACACCGCTCCCAGCCAGAAGGAGGCTCTGGGCTTGGGCAATGACCCTTAGCGGCGCAAGCCGATCAAGCCCAACGTCAGGAGCAACGGAGTGTGAGAGAACCGCTCCCCATCCCAAAGCCCGAGAGCTAATAGTGGAGAGGAGTAAGAGTCGAGAGACACCACAGTGGCGATTGTTCCTGTCGCCAGAGGTCTAGGTGTTAATGATCATCATGCGAAATGGGAGGGAACGAGTTCGGCGCACGGCCGGTCTCGCCGCTGCGCCGAGGAAGCGTGCAACCAGTTATACGCCTCTGGAGCATGCAGCCACACGCCGCCGCCAGACCTGCCGAGACAGGTCCTGGGCCCCAGACAGCAGACGATGGACGACCACGACGACGACGACGACCATGACGGCGACAGCGACGGCTGCAAGGGAGCTTTCACGCCAGCCCGGGGTCTACGGGGAGAGGGGAATGACCAGCACCACCAGGCCCCCGCAGGTCACGCATGGCCAGGATCGTGGTGCATGCGGATGCGGCCTCCCAGCCCGCCGGGAGCCGATCAGGTCCACCACCAACCACCTCTGGGCCCAGACTAAGCCTGCGGAGGCTTGTGGGCACTGATGAATTCGCCTCTCCCGAGCCCAGGACGCATGTTGCGTCTTGGGGGGGCCTTGTCCGCCCTATCGCGCCGCTGAGCGCGTCGGGTCCACGACTCATCACGTCGACACGCATCAGCCATGGGACACAAAACGCCACCTACATGACAGGCACGGACACTCGAAGTTACAACGTACAGTCGTCGTGCCACTCTAAAGAACGAGGCCACGGCGAGCCTCGGCCACGAACAGGTTCAACGAGCTAGGTATCCGGAACGGACCGAACACGAGAGCCCCGCCCGAGCCCAAGACTATCCTTTTCTCAACGCCTTGACTGTGAGGGGCGGGCACGGACGGTTGGAGCGGCAGTGCAACCTGCTGGCCATCGCTCGGACGTCCATTCCCTGTGTTTTTGTTCGGTTTCGTGCGTGGTTGTTTCGCCAAATGATCAAGGATGTTCCTCGATGGTTCTCGCCGAGAAAAAATGCACACGTCAGAGCGATGCCAAGCCGGAGGGACCCGAGGGCGGAAGAGCACGTGTGTGAACAGCAGATCCGACGTCCGAGGGCGGCAAGGCTCCTGGCGGGCGCCAGCGCCCCGAGGTCACCCGAAGGCCCCACGAGGCCCAGAGCGGACGGTAGCGCCACCAAAATCGTCGGCCCTTGTGGCGAATGGTTTGGCGTGAATCGGGGATGGACAGACCTCCCTTTAGTAAAACGTGGTTTGGTGAAAACGACCTGAGACTCAAACCTGGCGGGCGCAAGCCTGGAAAAGAACGGCCGCGGCGAACTCTCGAGAACCGAAAACGGACAATTCACTAATCGACGTGTCACTATTGGGGGTTCTGTCCGCCCCCGAGCGAAGCAGACGGGTCCTGACGGAAGCGGATCCTGCACCGCAGGGCCTTCCCCCAGGAGCAGCGTTCCGTCCCGAGCCAGTGCTTGACGAGATCGCGGCCCACGGAGGGCCCCGAGGGCCCGAAAAGCGGGCCAAAGCCTCCGAGACCCAGTTCCCTCAGAACCCGCTTGCTTCATGGCGAAGGGTGTCTGGGGCTGGGCGGCGGCTAGCGGCTGCAGGTCTCCGGTGATGCCGCGCGGGCTGCGTATGAGCCCGGGGCAAACCTTCAGGCCCAGGAGCCGAGCCCTCGCCTCAGTCTCGGGCGCGGCCAGGAGGTGGCCCTGGACCAATTGTGCCCTCAGGATTCCCAAGGAGGCCCCCACGAGGGGGAGGAGGAGGGGGAGGGGGAGGGGGAGGGGGAGGGGGGGGGGGGGGGGGCCCAGTGGCCCCAGGCCAGCGCGAGAAGCCTGGGACACCTTGGGCCAGGAGCACCTCTAGCAACCCCCCGGACGCCCGCTGACCCTGCCGTGGGTCGAGCGGCGGCGGCGGCCTCTGGGGCGCCAGAAGCTCCAAAAGGCACCTCTCGTGCATCTCCACGGTCACGAGACCGATTTCAGACCTCCTCCTCCTCCTCCTCCTCCTCCTCCTCCTCCTCCTCAGCATCAGCATCAGCATCATCGCATCATCATCATCATCATCATCATCATCATCATCATCATCATCATCATCATCATCATCATCATCATCATCATCATCTTCATCATCATCATGATCATCATCATCATCATCATCATCATCATCATCATCATCATCATCATCATCATCATCATCATCATCATCATCATCATCATCTTCATCATCTTCATCATCATCATCATCATCATCATCATCATCATCATCATCATCATCATCATCATCATCATCATCATCATCATCATCATCATCATCATCATCATCATCATCATCATCATCATCATCATCGTCCTCGTCCTCGTCCTTGTCCTCGTCCCCTCCTCCTCGTCCTCGTCCTCGTCCTCGTCCTCGTCCTCGTCCTCGTTCTCCTCCTCTTCCTCCTCTTCCTCCTCCTGCTCCTCCTCCTCTTCTTAGTATTAGTGTCAGCCTTGTTAGTAGCATAATTGTTGTTGCTATTATTATTAGTATTCATAGGATCAGTATCATTCGTATTATTTTTCTGTAAGTATGAATATTATTGTTATTAGTATGGTTCCTCTTATTCCTTGTATTCCTCGTCTTACTCTTCTTCCTCCTCCTCCTCCTCCCCCTCCTCTTCCTCCTCCTCCTCCTCCTCCTCCTCCTCCTCCTCCTCCTCCTCCTCCTCCTCCGCATCCTCCTCCGCCTCCGCCTCCGCGACCGACTCGCTTCCGCTCCGCCTCCGCCTCCGACTCCGCCTCCTCCTCCTCCTCCTCCCTCCGCCTCCTCCGCCCTCCTCTCCTCCGCCTCTCCTCCATCAACCTCCTCCTCCTCTCCTCCGCCCTCCTCTGCTCCGCCTCCGCCTCCGCCCCGCTACCGCCTCCGCCTACGCCCCCGCCTCCGACTCCGCCTCGCCACATCCTCCTCCCCCTCCTCCTCCCCCTCCCCTCCCCCGCCTCATCTTTCCTCCTTTTCCTTGTTTATTCTCCTCCTCCTCCTCCTACGCCCTCCTCCTCCTCACCCCTCCTCCTCCTCCTCCTCCGCCTCCTCCTCCTCCTCCTCTCCTCCTCCTCCTCTCCTCCTCCTCCTCCTCCTCCTCCTCCTCCTCCTCCTCCCTTCTCCTCCCCTCCGCCTCCGCCTCCTCCCCTCTCCTCCTCCTCCTCCTCCTCCTCCTCCTCCTCCTCCTCCTACCTGATCCTCCCTCCTCCTCATCATCATCATCATCATCAATCATCATCATCATCATCAGCATCATCATCATCAGCATCATCACATCTCATCATCATCATCATCATCATCCATCATCATCATCATCACATCATCAGCATCATCACATCATCATCAATCTCATCATCATCATCAGCATCGTCATCATCATCATCAGCATCATCATCATCAGCATCATCATCATCTTCATCATCATCATCATTTATCATACATCATCATCATCAGCATTCATCATCATTAGCACATCATCCTCACCCATCATCAGCATCATCATCATCATCATCATCATCATCATCATCATCATCAGCAGCAGCATCATCATCATCATCATCCGCCTCCTCCTCCTCTTCCTTCTCCTCTTTCCTCTCTCCTCTCTCCTCTCGCCTCTCGCCTCTCTCCTCTCTCCTCTGTCCATTATCATCTCTCCTCTCTCCTCTCTCCTCTTCCTCTCTCCTCTCTCCTCTCTCCTATCTCTTCTCTCCTCTCTCCTCTCTCCTCGCTCCTCCCTCCTCTCTCCTCTTCCTCTCTCCTCTATCCTCTCTCTTCTCGTCCTCTATCCTCTCTCCTCTCTCCTCTCTCCTCTCTCCTCTCTCCTCCCTCCTCTGTCCTCTTTCCTTTCCTCCTCCTCCTCCTCCTCCTCCTACTCCTCCTCCTACTCCTCCTCCGGCCTCCTCCTCCTCCTCCTCCTCCTCCTCCTCCGTAGCCATTTTGGCTCAAGGTTGGGGTTAAACCTATCCTTAACTTCCCAACCTCCGCTCGAGCAGCAACAGGTGCATGCGCCCCGCGCGCCCCCGCGGTCCCCCTGGCCTCACAGTTTTGGTGGTGAAGTTTCTTCATCTCGTGTGTCAGCCATGGCAGACCAGCGCGCCTTCCATCAGTGCAGTAACCCGCAGTGCTCAGGATGGATCTGGGCAAATCGGCGGGCACAATTTTGTGGGGACTGTGGGTCCCCTTTCGGCAGGGCAGTTCGTTTTGCAGACCCCAGCCCCCAAAGCCAAACCGGAGGCCAAGCCCCACGCCCGTGGCCCCCCAGGCCACGGGCGTTGGGGCAGGCGCTCTGGCAGCCGCCCTCCCCCCCCTGCAGGCGTTGGGGGAGGGAGTGGGGGGCGCCAGCAATCAGCCCCCCCAGCAGCGGCAGCGGCAGCAGACGGAGGAGGAGGAGGAGGAGGAGGAGGAGGCCCAGCAGCCTCGGCTGCTGCCAACAGCAGCCCTGATGCTGTCACCTTCGCCCAGGACCACCTCTCATTCCTCCGTCGTTCAGGACTCGACCAGGAGCACCCCCTCATCAAGGCAGCTACCCAGGAGCTTCAGCAAGCCAAACGGGCGGCTTTGGCATCGAGGAGCCTGGGGGAGCAAACTACGAGCCTGGTTGATCAGTTGGATGCCCAACGGAAAAAGAGAGCCAAGTTGGACGCCAGTAATAAGAAGTTGTTGGAACAAGTTGCCCAGTTGCTCGAGCAACATTCAAAGGGCGAACAAGAGTTCAACAAGTGCGAACAGGAGATCACGGCTCTCCAGGCTCAGCTTACTGTCACGAGGAATGCAGCAGCAGCAGAGCTTTCAGTACAGCAAGGAGTTGTTTCCTTTGTCCAGTCTCACCTCCCCACTCTCCCTGGGTATCAGCCTACACAGGTCCTCCAGGATGCTATGGGGGTTATGGTACGAGAGCTGGAGCAGGCCAGGCAGTTGCAGCAGAACGCAGCAACAGCCGCAGCAGCCCCAGCAGCACGGCCAGGAGGAGGAGCAGGCGGAGGAGGAGCCCCAGGAGGAGGAGCGGCAGAGACGGCAGCAGGGGCGGACGGAGCACAGCGGAGAGCGCCTCCCGCCGCGCCCGCCGCGCCCGCCGCCCCCGCGGCGCCCCGCGCCGACGTGCCTCCGCCCGCCGAGCCTCCACCCGAGGGGGCAAACGCGGCAGGGAGGGCGGAGGGGCAGGGAGCGCCAGAGGAAGGCCGAGGAGCAGCAGGAGGACAGCAGCCGCAGCAGCAGCAGCAGCCTCAGCCTTCCCTCCAACCTCAGCAGCCTCCGCCCCAGCAGTCAGCAGCAACGGCAGCCCCAGCAGTGGCAGCAGTCAACGGCGGTAACGGTGACGGACTTAATGACCCTATTCCAGATTCCCCAGCTGAGATGGATGGTTGAGCTCATGGATCAGGCCGATGCCACTAAGAAGCGGAGCCTGGCAGCTCACCTTGAAAAGCTGGTCCAAAGCATGGAGGGCAAGTCCGATGCTGACGAGGCCATCCTCAAGAGACTCCGAGTGCATCGTGATGCACTTCAGTCGGCTGGCCCGTCAGGTGGGTAATACTAGCCTCAAGGTTGTGACCATAAACGGCAGCTGCTGGAGGGCAGTAAAAGATTGTGTCACCTCTCCTTTTGCAGGACCCGTCGGCATTGTGCTAGCGCAAGAAATACGCCTCTGGCAACCAGAGGCAATAACATCGGCTACTACATGGGCCAGCTCTCAGGGCTGGCATGCTATCGTCACGCCAGCTCGCTCGACAGACCAAGAGCGCCCCTCGGGGGGCACCGCGATCTTGATTCGAGCAGGTCTTGACTTAGGTGGTCGTTCTACCACACTACCTCATCTTCGTTCTACCACACTACCTCATCTTGAAAGTCCCCATCGCCTGACAGCAGTTGCTGTGGAGGCACCTGGATTAGGCCAGCTGGCAGTTGTTTCGATCTATCTCTATGACTCGGAGGGGATGTCTCAGAGAAATGCCCAGTGGCTAGCAGCAGCGGGAGAGATCCAGCAGCAGTGCCAGATGCCGATGATGATGGGAGGTGACTTTAACCTTACTCCGACCACCTTGTTGCAGTCAGACTTTGTGGTGAGAGCGACAGTTCGGATTCATAGTACTGCTAAGCCCACACATGTTGCCAAGACGAGCAGGTCGATCTTGGATTAGTTTCTCGTGTCAGAAGCCTTGGATGACAGAGTGGTAGAGACCAGCGTCCTTGAATACCCCCTGGCCCCGCACAGAGTAGTGCAGTTGGAACTGAAAAGTGGGCAGTTTTTTATTCCAGTATTGCAGCAGCCTCAGCAGCTCCCCCGCGGCTTCCCCTTCGGCCCTCCCCTGCAGCATCTTCCTTGGACGGCAGCGACGGCGGCGATGAGTCAAGGCGGAGGAGATGTTGTTCACAGAGGAAGGCGAGGTGGTCAAGCACAGCATGGCAACCAAGCAAGCAGCCCTGGATGCCGCGTACCAGGCCCTGGTCCAGGACATGGAGCAGGCAATTGCTAGGAGCACGGATACGCAACTTCGTCAACCGCCTCTTCGCGGCAAACCTCCTACGGTGAAATGGGCCCCCGCCACGGCCTTCCAGAAGAAGCACCAGAAGTCTTGGGTTTGGGGCTCCCTGGCGAAACCTCTGATCTGGCTCAGGGGCAAAGCGCAGGAAACTAAGGCCTTCTTCGCGGGCAAGTGCAACGAGATTCGGAACCAATATCCGTATCACCAGGTCACGCCGCAACGAAAATATCACGAATTTCGGTGTCAAGAAAGTGTGACCAGCATTTCCAGATATGACGTCAACTGGGCCTTAGAAGAGGTTCAGTTCCCGCCCCAGCAGTTCAGCAACTCTGGGTCACTCCAGCAGGCCCTAGATACGTTTAGGAACCTCCTGCTGGCCATCGGTCTGGACAGCCAGGCCGGGTGCCTCAACGCCGAGTTGGTCGATCGCATGTTCGTTGATGTCTTAGATGAGCTGGAGGAGTAGCATCAGCCAGGGGGAGAGGCAGAGCGCCAGCGACAGCAACAAGCAGTGGAGGGACTGGGTGGCCGAGGCCATGCAAGGAGGAGCGGGTAAAGCACACGCCTACTCTCGCAGTTCCCCCCCCCCCTGGCAGCCGCAGGCAGTTAGGCATGGAGGCAGGTGGTCAGGGAGGCCCAGTCACCTGCTGCAGGCCGAGGCAGGTAGGTTGCAGGAGCTGTGGCAGTCCTTATCTCACGAAGGCCCACTATTTCAGGGAGCCCCAGATGAAGAGCCGCCGTCACCACTACAGCCTCAGCAGATCCTTGCAGCTGCCAAAACCTCCCCCAAGACCACAGGGATGACTTGGCACGTTTTTCACCCAGTGCACTTCAAAATGATTGGCCAAGTTGGGCTGGAGCTAATGGCTACCCTGTTCAAACTCGTGGAGGCCCTCGGGGCCTGTCCCACTCCGCTGCGCGCTGTTCTGACGGTGATCATTCCGAAGCACGAGAAGACAGGCAGCCAGCCCCAGTACAGAGGTATAGGCATGCTCCCCAGCCCTTACAGGTTATGGGCACGCACTAGGCAGCACGTGGCCAAGTCTTGGGAACAGAACCACAAGATAGGGTTGTTGTGCCACCAATCGGGCAGGTCCATTTGTGAACTAGTCTATATGCAGGCCTTAAGTGCAGGAAGAGGACAGTACGTCAACCCCGTTATGCACACGGGCACGATCATGTGGGATTTAAGCAACTTTTACGAGCATGTGGACAGAGAGGACCTGTTCAAGAAAGCGCTCCACAACAAGTTCAGCACCCACATTTGATCGGTCATTCTTAATCAGCATAAGTCTAGAAGGTTAGTGTCGTTCTCGTCTATGGTTACCGACGTGGGCTACACCACCAGGGGCATCCCAGCAGGCGACAGCTTCGCCACTTACCTCGTTCAAATTTATTGCATCAACGAACTAGACGCCTGGCAGTCTCAGCACAGCATGGTGCAGCGTAGCGTCGTCATCGATGACTTCCTCCAGCAAGCTCAAAGCAGTTCTGTGCTGACGGTGCTGACAAACCTGACAGATGCAGCCCATGACATGCGACAGGTGATCGAATTAGACCTACAGTGCTCTGTGGCCGATCACAAATCAGTAGTCCTTGCTTCTTCCGAGAATTTGCAGTTGCAGATAGTCAAGGCCCTTGGAACCAAAGGCGGACAGGCACTAGACTCGGCAGCCAACTTAGGCATCGACTACAGCGCTGGGCGCAGCAGAATGTACAAGAAGTACAGTCCTACAACAATAGGACGGCACGCAAAGCTGCGCATGCGCCTCTTCAAACTCAACAGCCTTCGAGAAGGAGGGGCTACCATCAGTAAGCTGTACTCAGGTGGGTTGCAGCAGGCAGGATACTACGGGACGGAGGTTGTAGGAGCGGATGACGGAGAAGTGAGGGCTATTCAAACCACGTTTTTAAAAGCATGCGGCCAAGATGCACCACCAGGTCTCGCTCCCTCAGCCTCCTTATCCTCAACGACCCCACCTGGAAGGTAGCATGTGGCCCATGCCTGACGTGGGCAAAAATTGTTTGGAGGGCAGCAACAACCAATGCAGGAGGCTGGACATTGCCTCAGCTGCGCGATTTGGTGGAGCCAATTTTTAAAGCCCCCCCTAAGAGATGGACGGAGTCCCGGGGCCCTTTCGGAGCTTGTCTGTCGTCTCTCGGAAGGATTGGGTGGAAAGCGGTAAGCCCTTTTAAGTACCAAGATAAGGACGGCAGGACCTATATCCTCACCTCCGTGTCGCCCACGCTCCTCTCCGCAGCGCTACAGAGAGCCTGGAGGGACAGGCTGGTGGAGCAAGCGAGCCAGCGACTGGGATGGGTGGAGGATCAGGTCTGCGTCTCTGCTGCCCTTTCCATCCTCCACTCCCACTCTCGCCCTCCGCGCGAGCGCTCCATCCTCCTCGCCTTCCTTCCCCAAAACATATGGACCAAGTATGGTCTCAGCGAGGCAGGCTACGAAGTAGATACGAAATGCCCATGCGGGCACCAGCAGGATAGTATGCACCATCGGTTGTTTGAATGTGTGCTTTCGGCTGCGGACCGCAGCGAAGACTTAAGCTTTGAAGATAAAGAGACTCTCAGGACTGCCGATTGGGCTCACTTGCAGGCCGGCCTAGGAGTTAAGGATACCTTCGACAACCAGGCTCCACCAGGGCTTGGTCTGGAGGAAGCGACGCTGTGGGCGGTTGACCCTCATACCACCCCAGCCCAAGCCCTGCAAGGTGAGCTGTACCTTGACGGCTCCTGTTTTAAAGACGGTCCCCAAAGTCACCATCGAGCTGGATGGGCCGTTGTAGCTCTCGACCCCATTTCGGGCGAAGCCCAAGCGGCCCTCGCGGGGCCAGTGGGACGCGAGCTTCCGCAAACGTCGCCTGCCGCCGAATATCTTGCGGCGCTCGCGGCTGTCAGATACGGCAGCAACATCACGTATCTTGTTGCTGACTACTCGGGCACGTGCAAGCTGCACGACCCAACATTGTCCCATAGGAATTTCTACGCTGGGATTAAGCTGTTAATTAAAGGTAGTCCAGGCTGGCATCGAGACCTCAGCCTAATTAAGGTCAAGGCGCACCAAGACTTAGACAGTCTGGAACGCCACACCGACGAATGGAGGAAGGCCGCTGGCAATGCCGAGGCGGACAAATGGGCGAAGTGGGCTGCCAACGAGCTGGCCAAACCCTCACCCGCCGAAGCGCAGATAAGTGAATACAGGTTTAAACTTTTGCAGCGGTTCCTCAGATATGTTTGCAAGGTCTTGCCAAAGTGGCCTCCTGTGGCCTCTTCGGCTGGAGGCAAAGCTCTGGCCAAACCAAGCAAGTCAAATTCCCCTCCTGTGGGGGCCGCCGCCGCCCCAGGCTCCAAGCCCGTGCCTCCTCCCCCCCGTCCTCCCGCTGCGACTCGGGGTGCTGGGGGTCTCCTTGTGCACGATTGGGTCTGGAGTCTGGGAGGCTGGGTGTGCAAGCTTTGTAAAACCCGAGCCTTGACGGACCATAGTAAAGAATCGAGGCTCAGTGAGAAGTGCACTGGCAGTTCTCCTTTGAAGACTCTCGCTGCAGACAGCCACGGCCACAAGCTGGTGGTTGCAGATTTTGCAACAGGAGAGAACTTTATCATTGCTTGTCAGATGTGCGGTGCTAATGCTGTGTCGAACCCACGTAACTTGACCTCTCCGTGCCCTGCGCAGTTTGCTGAGTGTCAGAACCGTGGAGCCCGATATGCATGGCAGCAGATCTGCAACGGCAGACATCCCAAGAAGTCGGGAGTTCAGCTGAATGGTGTTATCCCTCTTGACCAGCTTATGCTCTCTTTAGCTGAGGAGCAGGAGCGGGAGGCGGAGGTGGGGCAGGAGCAGGAGGGATGAGCTCTCCTGCCGCCCGTCCGCCGCGGCCGCCAACAGCAGGCGCACCGCTCCCGCGCGCGCCCCCCCCTTGCAAAGGGTAGTGGGGCAGCGTAGCAGAGACACAGACGCTGCTAAGGTTTTGGGTTGGGTCGGTTCGGCCAACCCTCAGCCTTCCTTCCTTCTTACTGCGTGCTACTCCTCCTCCTCCTCCTCCTATTCCTATTCCTCCTCCTCATCCTCCTCCTCCTCCTCCTCCTCCTCCTCCTCCTCCTCCTCCCTCCTCCTCCTCCCTCCTCCTTCCTCCTCCCTCCTCCTTCCTCATCCTCCTTTTCCTCCTCCTCCTCCCTCCTCCTCCACTCCTCCTCTCCTCCTCCTCCTCCTCCTCCTCCTCCTCCTCCCCTCCTCCTCTCCTCCTCCTCCTCCCTCATCCTCCCTCCTCCTCCCCTCCTCCTCCTCCTCCTCCTCCTCCTCCTCCACAATTACTCAATATGAATACTACTCTCCGTCTTCCCCCGATGGCGGCCTGAAAGTAGCCGACCCCCCCCCGGCGTCCTGCTGTTTTACACACAGGATTCCCGGGAGTTGGGTTTTCGCCTGCATTTGTTCAAAACGCTGCTCTCGCCGAGGCGCCGGCCTCATTTTCGGGCCCCGCTCGTTCCGAATCGTGCTCCCGCTGCAGCGCTGGCCTCATTTCCGTGCTTCCGCTCGTTCCGAATCGTGCTCCCGCTGCAGCGCTGGCCTCATTTCCGCGCTTCCGCCCGTTTCGACTCGTGCTCCCGCTGCAGCGCTGGCGTCATTTCCCGTGCCATGCCACAGCACACGCGCACACACGCACACACACACACACACCACCACTACCACCACCACCACCACCACCACCCCACCACCAACCACCACCACAGCACCAGCACCAGCACCAGCACCAGCACCAGCACCAGCACCAGCACCAGCACCAGCACCAGCACAGCACCAGCACCAGCACCAGCACCAGCACCAGCACCAGCACCAGCACCAGCACCAGCACCAGCACCAGCACCAGCACCAGCACCAGCACAACCACGCACACACGCACGCACGCACGCACGCGCACCACCACCCACTAGTCCGCGGATAGAGAAAATCAGCGCCATGGTAAGGGATGGGAGGGAGGGGTAGGACGTCAGATATGACGCGCGCGCACCTAGCTTGTCCTCCCTCCTCCTCCTCCCTCCCTCCTCCTCCTCCTCCCCCTCCTCCCCTCCTCCTCCTCCTCCTCCTCCTCCTCCTCCTCCTCCTCCTCCTCCTCCCTCCGCCTCCTCCTCCTCGCCCTCTCCGCCGTCCTCGCCCAACAGCTGCGTCGCACTCACTCCGTCTCGAGGATGCTGCCGTCGGGGGCGCTCGTGACCCTACGGCAGCAGAGGGGGCAGCACTGCCGCTTGCCGCCCCAAGCCCGCCCGCTCTCTGACAGCCACCGGGCCGCACAGAGAGAGTGGAACGCGTGGCCACAGGGCCCGCCGCCGCGCTGTGCCGCGAATGCTTTCCTCTGGCGTGCGAAGGCATGCTCACGACACAGTGGATTTGTGCTGCGACGCCTCGCGGGGGTGGCGCCAGCCTGTAGTTACTGACTGCGCGTGATGTTGGGACTGGCTCGTTTCATCTCTCGCCTTGCAGTTATCGTGCTGCGCAAGGAACGCTGAGCATGAAGGGGCCCTGGGACACACACACACACACACACACACAAGTAGTCACAAACAACAGGACTGCCCTTATGTTTCCCCATCTGTTCTGGGCTTTCGCCTTCCCCCCCACCTCCCTGACCACCTACCAAACCACCCCAACCCAACCCGAAGACCCGAATTTGACCCGAATTTCGGGTTGGGGAGGGGGTACGGGTTCCATGTGTCTTTTCGATGTTCCCCGACCCCCCTCCCACTGGAAATGGAGGGCAGATCGGGGCCTTCGGGTTGGGTTGGGGTGGTTTGGTGGGCGGCGACTCCCATAGCTCCCCATCTGTTCTGGGGGGGGCATCGACGATGCACTGTGTCTGTTTTGGACGCCCGACATGGGTACCGAAAAAATGGGCACGATGCCCAACAACAAATGTTGTCCCAAACCAACAGCGGCCGCTGTTGGGCAGGCGGCCTCCCTGTCTCGAATGGACACAGGCCGCGGCGGCGTGGACAGCGAGCCCTGTTCAAAGTGAACAAGATCCGCTGTTGGGCATCGTACCCGTTCTTTCGGTACCCATTTCGGGCGTCCAGATCTGTGGTTCTTGCCCCTCCCGAGCGCGCGAGGAGTGCGAGGGGGGCCGCCTGGCCACGGCGGGCCCCGGCCGCGGGCAGAGGGCTCCCCGACCACCGGGCCCGAGGAGCGGCCCCACGGCCAAGGAGCCCCCGTCGCGGCGACGAGGGGGGCCCCGATCTCGGCCCCGGCCGTGGACGAGCCTCCCCGGTGTTCTGGGCATTTCGTCTTCCCCCCCACGTACCACAGCTCCCCATCTGTCCTGGGGCACCGACGACGCACCGTGTCTGTGGGGTTCTTGTCCCTCCCGAGTTCTGGGCATTCCGTCTTCCCCTCCCCCACTTCCCACGGCTCCCAACATGCCCTGGGGCACCGACGATGCACTGTGTCTGTGGGGTTCTTGTCCCTCCCGAGAGCGCGAGGAGTGCGGGGGGCGGCCCCACGGCCGGAGCCCCTCACTGCACCGAGGTGGCCCCGACCTCGGCTCGGCGGTGGACAAGCCTCCCTTTCGCAAACCTCCCCGTACAGGGCAGTGTTATTCTATACAAAGGATCTGTTTTTTTTTAATATATAAAAATGGGATGTTCAGTACATGATCCACCTGTGAACAAATGTATGCATGAACTCATCGTTGCCTCTAATGCTAAATCCCTGCATGTTTTAATACATGATCCGCACGCGGAGCATGTATTAAAAACGGCACTGTAGTGAATACGGCCTGGAGACGCCCTCTCGCGAACCGAAAACGGCCAATTCTTTAGTCTGGAGGAAAGAGAACTGTACACATGCACCGATTCTGGCCGGGCCCACCCTGAGCCCAGGATCGGTGCATACGCCATCCTGCCTTGGCCAGGAGGGCACATGCACCGATCCTGGGTGCCAGGATGGGCCAGGCCAAGATCGGTGCCTGTGCATAGTTCTCTTCGCCCGATAATCGACGTGTCAGGGTAGGAGGTCGATCCACCTTCGATCAGCGCATCGGCGGTGTGGGGAGGGATGGGCGGCTCGAGGGGGGGAGCCTCGGGCTGGCACCTGCGCTGTGTCGCCGACAGGTCAGCGGCAGGCCCCCGGTGGCGAAGCCGCGTGTTCCTGGACGGAGGGGGGCCGTCGTGCCCGTCGTGCCCGTCGGCGATGGATGGGCGGCTGAGGGTGGGCACTTCCCCCACCGAGCCCATCCACCGCTAACCTGGAGTGTGGGCCTTTGTCCGTTCCTGGCGGGCCTCCGAACTTGTTCGGTGGCAACCAGTTGCTCTCTGGAGGCCTCTGGATTGAGCAGGGGCCGACCGTCCTGGCATTCCTGTAGTCCTACCACGGAATTCTCTTAGAGCCCAAAAATGTTCTAAGAGCAAAAAAAATGTTCTTAGAAAATAATCCCGATTTGCTAAACCAAGACAGGCTCCGCAAGACATGTGCCAAGAACAATTCGTGGGAACCACAAAAAGTTCTTAGAACATCGTCTGGTAGGACTATAGGCACGCCAGGACGCTTCGCCACTGCTCGAAGATGCTCTCTGGAGGCCTCTGGGGAGAGTTCGGAAGCCTTGCGGAGACCGTCCGGCGGTGCTCTCGGGTGCTGGGGAGGGGCCCGCTCGCTGCGGCACGATGGTCCAGACCTCCCTGGCGCCACCGGGGCAGTAATGCACGCGTTGCTCTGTCCAGGTCTCCGAATGTTGGGCCCTCACCGTCTGAACACCATCGTGCAGAACAGCTGACTACGTACCAGACCACCCCAACCCAACCCGAAGACCCGAATTTCGGGTTGGGGGGGGGAAGGGTTCCACACGTGTTTTTGCGATGTTTCCCGACACCCCCCCCACTGGAAATCGAGGGTAAATCTGAGCCTTCGGGTTGGGTTGGGGTGGTTTGGTGGGTGGTGAACAGCAACTTCAGCGTCGGAGACCCCATACCCACAGCCACCCACCAGCATTTGGACGCTGCTTGCCCTTACTGAGCATCCGGAGACCTTTGGAGGTCTCACTCCAAGCCACCCACCGGGCGCCCCTCCTCCCAGCCACGCACAGCAAGTTGGCGGATATGCGCGGCAGCGCAGTTGCACAGCTGCACAAGCGTCTCCTCCGAGCCCACGTCGTCAATACAAATAGCACACTGGTCGACGCCACAATCGCCAGCTTGGACAGTGGAAAGGGATGAGAAGGCGGGGCTCGTGGTGCTATCATCCTGTGGCTGCAGCCGGAGCATAATAAAGGAGCTACTGCTCACTCCCTGCTTCATGAACCTCGACCCCAGCTCGTCGATATCGCGAAGCCAGTTGGCGCCAGCATTTTTGGGAGGTCTGGCTCAGGGGTCGCCAAAATTGAGCAGGGACCGACCGACCCGGCATTCCTATAGTCGTTCCAAGAAATGCTCTTAGAACCCAAGAATGTTCTAATAATAAAAACAATGTTCTTAGAACATAAACCCCATGTGTTAAAACAAAACAATATCCGCCAGAAACGTTCTAAGAACATTTCGTGGGAACCACAAAAGGTTCTTAGAACATGGCTCGGTGGGGCTATAGGCGGGCCAGGACGCTTCGCCGCTGCTTGACAAAAGCATTTCTGGCCCTTAAGGTGTCCCCAGCCTCGTGCGCCAGCCGCGCCAGCCCGGACCCCCCTGTGGGGCCCTCTGGGCCCCGCGGGGGGAGCTCTGGACATTAAAGGGGCCCCAGGAGACACAAGTAAATGCACACAAATAAAAAGATTCCCCATATTTTCCGACATGTTCTGCCCACACTTCCCATATTTCCCCATATTTTCCTGGGGATCGTCGACAACATGTGTCGGTGTGTTTCTGTTCCCTCCCGACTGCAGACATCCTGGGGCCTCCCTGGGAGCACCCTGCAGGACGCCTTCCGGGCCAGGAACCCGCCTCCGAGAGCGACCCCTGGCTGGTGGACACCCTCATCACCAGGGCGCCGGGCCGCTGGATCTCCTCCAGGATGGACCAGTAGCCCGTGGCCCCGTTCACGCGCGTGACGAGGCAGCCGGGGCGCAGCGCCCGCTCCGGGTGTGCCCTGTTCCACTCGCCGAGGAGGCCCCGCTCCTCGATCGCGACGACCACGGCCCCCTCCTTGGGGCGCCCGAGTTATCCTGGGCAACTCGGGTCCGGGGTAACTCGGGTTCGGCTTCCCGAAAAAAAGGAACCCGAGTTAGCCCTGACCCGAGATACCCCTGATGATTTTGGGGCTCTGGACGCCCGAATTATCCGGGGTAACTCGGGTTCGGATTCCCGAAAAAACGAACCCGAGTTAACCCTGACCCGAGTTACCCTTAATGATTTTGGGGCTATGACTCCTCGCTGTTGCCGAGGGCAGCGCCGAGGACGTCCCCCGGGCGCTTGAGCACGTCCACGGCGAAGCCCTCGGGCGGCGCGGCGGCCGCCCCGGACGCCCGCGCGCCCTCGCGGCCGAGGCGGCCGCACCCCTCCCCGGCGAGCCCGGGGGCGGGCCCCGCGGCGCCCGCCACGGGGTCGCGGCAGAGGCCCTTCCCGAGCGCGGGCGTGGGGCCCATGGCCTCGGGGAGGCCTGGGCCGGGAGTGTCTGTGACTACCTACCAGACCACCCCAACCCAACTTGAAGACCCGAATTGGGATCGACTTTCGGGTTCGGGGGGGTACGGGTTCCATGTGTTTTGTTCAGCGTTCCCCGACCCCCCCCACTGGAAATCGAGGATAAATTTGGGCCTTCGGGTTGGGCTGGGATGGTTTGGTAGGTGGTGAGTCTGGGGGGGCGGTAGGACTGGGGAGGGGCAGAGGTGCCCTTCTCGGGCCCCAGTGGCCCCCCTCTGGGGCCCCCACGGGGCCCCTTTGGGGGGGGGACCTCTCGAGGGCCCCTCTTCGGCAGCCCTCGCTGCCCCGCCTCGTGCATCGCCCCCCCCAGCACGCGCCCCCCAAAGGCCGGCTGGATGGGGGGGGCAGCTGATGGCTGTCGCTCCTGGCTGCGAGAGCGTCTCCAGCTCGCTCGGGCCAAGAAAACTGCGGAGAGGAGCGGAGGCATGACGAGGACGAGAGAAGAGGGAGTAGGAGAGTGCGAGGGATGACGGGAGAGCAGCTGGATCAAAAGGCCAGGCCGCGAAGAAGCAAAGCGTGTCCGAAGGGCTACCCTATAGATCAGATAAGACTAAAAGTTGGCATATTTATATAGAAGTTAACAACACATGGAAATATTATCAAAATGCCGGGAAGTTAACAAAACCGAAAAAAAAAAAAAAAAAAAAAAAAAAAAAAAAAAAAAAAAAAAAAAAAAAAAAAAAAAAAAAAAAAAAAAAAAAAAAAAAAAAAAAAAAAACGACACAACGCCGAAAAATTTAACAAACCAGGGCAAGTTATCAACGTTAAGTTTCGCTCGTGCGTCTGACAACTTTTGTGTGTCAGAATGATAACTGTTTGGTTGTATGATATTTTTTTGTCGGGGCTGTGTTTATCAGCGAATCGTTCAAAATGTGTGTCTGTGTCGTTGCATGTGTGTTGCATGTTTGTTGCAGTTT
Source organism: Prorocentrum cordatum (assembly GCA_963575745.1). Taxonomy (NCBI): domain Eukaryota; class Dinophyceae; order Prorocentrales; family Prorocentraceae; genus Prorocentrum; species Prorocentrum cordatum. The sequence continues at coordinate 100,196 of CAUYUJ010000321.1, forward strand.
CGTTGCATTTTCGTTGCAGTTTCGTTGCAGTTTTGTTGCAGTGTTGTTGCAGTTGTGTTGCAGTTTTTTGTGCAGATTTGGTGCAGATGTGATTGCTGCTTGTTTTGCTGTTGTGACGTTGCTAATCGTTGGGGCCCAAACTTTCCAGGGCGATCGGGCGTCGGAATGTGCGAAACGTTTGGAGTATCCAGATGTTTGTGCTTATTTTTTTCCAATCGCGTTTTTCATCCTCCTCATCATCGCCATCATCATAATCATCATCATCAGATGCATCAGCATCATCAACATCATCATCATCATCCCCGCCCCGATCCTCGTAATGATCCTCCTCTTCCGCCTCCCCATCATCCTCCTCCTCGACATCCTCTCAATCATCCTCCTCTTCCTCCTTCTCTTCCGCCTCTTGCTCCTCCTCCCTCGTCCTCCTCCTGCGGCTCCTCCTCCTCCTCCTCCTTTTGCTGCTGTTCCTCCTCCTCCTCCATCCTCTTCCCCCCTCCTCTTCCCCCCTCCTTCCTCCTCCTCCTACCTCCTCCTCCTCCCGTTCTTTGTTTCTCCTCCTCCTCTTCCTCCGTTCCAGCTCCTCCTCCTCATCCTCCTCCTCCTCCTCCCCCCCCCCCTCCGCCTCCCCGGCCGCGCCTCCTTCGGGCGGGCGGAGCGGCGGAATTGGCACTGATGGGGGCGACTCGGGTGATATGTTGAAGGATGGGGGCGCTGTCTCGCAGGCTCAGTTCTGGCGTGTACCTTCAGGGACACCGTCACAAGTCACGCAGAATGTGGTGTACCTCCAGGGGCCCCGTGTACCTTCAGAAACCCCGTGTAACTTCAGGGACCCCGTCACGCGTCACGCCGTGCACCTTCAGGAGCCTCGCGTGCACCTTCAGGGCCCCCGTCGCTAGCCGACCGTGAGATATGAGATATGACATTTAGAGCCCACCTACAGAGCTTTCCTCTGGATCTTGCATGTAGAGCGCACCTTCCGATCTTCATACACAACCCCCTCCCCACATCCTCCTCCGCGTCGTCGTCGCCCTCCTCATCCTCCTCCTCCTTCCTTGTCGCCCTCCTCCTGCTATCCTCCTCCTCCTCCTCTTCCTCCTCCTCCTCCCCTCCTCCTCCTCCTCCTCCTCCTCCTCCTCCTCCTCCCCCTCCTCCTCCCCCCCCTCCTCCCCCTCCTCATCCCCCCCCCCTCCTCCTCGTCCCCCTCATGTGTTTCTACATGCGCAGTGTTTAGAATGTACGTTACATGTCGGGCCTCCCTCACATTTTCCCGCGTCAACTGCATGTTCATGGCAACGTGCTGGAACACGCAAGCTGCGTTCCACAATCGCGCTGTAACACGCAAGCCGTGTTCCACAATCATAGAATATAAACGCTGTGACACAACAATCAACTCACAATCAACTCAGATCAAATTCCCACAGTCAAATCAAACTGTGACACAATCCGCTGTGAATCAAATTCCAACAATCAAATCATATCTCTATCCATTCCCACGGTGGCGCGGCCATGCAATGCAAACCAGACAGATACTTCCCGCTGCATGTGAAACCGACTGTGTAAGGGCTATTTCCAACAACGCACGATTGAAGAAGCTTCTTTGCTTTGGCCACCATATCCTCCCCTGCATAGCACCACCCACACCTTGGATCCAGGTATTGCGCCTGTATCGCGCTGTGCGCCGAGCAATGTGATTTGATGGCAATGTCGAAGAGCTTGTAGGCACGAGACTGAAACTGGGCAGCACACGCATTTTGAACAACAAGATAATCAAACACGGACTTGGCATATTGACTAGCATCGGCTCCTTGCAGTACGTAGGTTCTTTTGTTTCTATCTAAAATGATGTCGATTTTGGCGGAGAGCTCGAGCGCAGCTGCCACCGCCTGGTGTTCAAGCAAAGCTGCGTTCTTGTGCTTGCCCCACATGATCTTAATAATTGAGAGAGCGTGATCCACCGCCGCTCTACTGTGGAAAATTGCCAACCTTTTCCTCCGGAACCCGGGGGGTCGCCCCCCCCAACCCCCCCGAAAATCCCCCCCCCCTGCTGGAAACCCCCCCCCCCCCCCCCCCTCCCCCGCAAGAACCCCCCTCCCCCTAACCCCTCCCCCCCCCCCCCCCCTCCCCCCCTCCCGCTCGAAACCGGGGGGGGGTCACTCTGGTTCGAACCCCTGCCCCCCCCCCCGCTCCGGCCCCTCCGAGCCGAAAAAAACCGGGGGGGGGTCCACTACCGGTTCGAACCCCCCCCCCCCCCCCCCCCCCCTTTTTACTCACCGTCACCGCCAGCAAACGACTCCCGGTCCCCACCACCGTCCGCATCACATCCCCCACTGGTGTTCCCAGCACACAACTGTCCTCACCACCGCTGTCCCCACTGGTTCCACCACCGCCCCTACTGTCCCAACCAGTGGCCCCACCACTGTCGCACTGTCCCCGCTGTCCCCAGCACTGTTCCCACCACGGTTCCACTCTCCCCACTGTCTCCACGGCCCCAACCACTGCCCGACTATCCCCACTGTCCCCACTGTCCCACTGACTCCTCCGCTGTCCCACTGAGCTGTCCCACTGTTCCCACCACTGTCCCCACTGTCCCCACCACTGTCCCCACTGTACCTCTGTCCCATTGTCCCACCGCCGTCCTCGCCACCGCCTTCACCACTGTCCCCACCACCATTGTACCCTCCACTGTCCCACTGTTTCCACCTCATTCCCATTGTCCCCACACCACTGTCCCCACCACCACCGTCACCACCACTGTCCACTGTCCCCCCCTGTTCCCACCATTGTCCCCACCACTGTCCCCACCACTACCGTCCCCACCACTGTCCCACTGTCCCACTGTCCCCCACCACTGTCCCGCTATCCCCTCACCACTGTCCCCACCAACACCGCCCCCACCACTGTCCGCACCCCCACTCGGTTTTCGAGGGGGGGGGGTTCGAACCGGTGACCCCCCCGTTTTCGACCGGAGGGGGGGGGGGGTTTCGAACCGGTAGTGACCCCCCCCCCTTTTTCATGATGATCAGGGGGGGGGGAAGGGGTTCGAACCGGTAGTGACCCCCCCCCGATTTCCCGAGTGGGGGGGGGGGGGGGGGGGGGGAGGGGTTCGAACCGGTAGTGACCCCCCCCGGTTTTCCGCCAGCAGCGGTAGAACACGCTCTTTCTAATAATTGGAACCAGACATCTAGTTGTTTGTGCCTTTCCTCGCAACCGAACTGCATATTCTGCTTTTTCTTGAACATGGAGAGCCGCAAATCTGAATACTTGGTATGGCATGCATGTCGTGTGTATCCGCTCATAATCTCATGCTTCAGCTGATCCATATTCCTTTTAGGGGAACCAGGTAATACTTCGTGGGTGAGCAGGTGCAATATGCTTCCAAGGAGAAATTGGTCTGTACCCATGTGTTTTACATGCATTACGTCTACGGACAATGCGAAGTGCGTCACCAACATGAACAGGATGTTTGTTCGGAAATCTGGCATTGAAAGCAGCTGTTCCGTGAACGCGATCGAGCCAACGCGCATTCTCGGAAAGCCCCCACCAAGGAAGCGGACTCGCATTGGCAGGGCAAAGGGCGCACGGGATGTCAGCTGCATGATTAGGAAGGTCCAAATCCTCACTCCAATATTTCAAATCACCATTGAGCAACCAGAGACACGCACGGAACCCACCAGCTAAAAGTTGGCCAGCTTTCGGCGATCCTGCAGGCCAAACACCTTCAAATAAAGCAAGAAAGGACGCGATCAGGCGCCTCCAGAACGCATGTTTTGAAGCTTTTGGGAATATTGACGTGGAAACGGAATAGATCATGAAATTCGTTGTCAGCGTAGCGCCTTTTCCCGGCAAGCTTGACCACGAGAAAATTGTATACGATTTGGCCCATGCCTTTCCGCATCCACTTACTGGCACGGCGTCACCGTGCAACGACAATGGCATGAATCTTGATTTCCAATCGGCAACTCCAGCCATGAGATGGTCTGGCATAGCTGGGTGCCCACTGGCTGCCATCGCATTCCAAAATTCTTCGATACCTGCACCAGAATATACACTCGAAGCAAACATGTTTGGGTACTTATCGTACAGCGCCGAAAATATTTCACGAGGCCAAAGGAAGCCCTGGGTCTTCTGCGCCACAACCGATTACCCTGGGCCCACCGCAACTGGAATCCGCTCGACGCTTGGCTTCTCGAACGTATAACATTTTAGCAGGCCAATCAAATCGCGATTGCAATTGTTAGCGCGTGCCCCATGTGTACCAATAGACGAAAACTCCTTAAGTGCGGCCAAATCGCAATCACTACTCACGCGAATCGAATCAATAATCTCAGGGGGAATGCAATCGCGAGCTTGGTTCAGAATGTTCTGAAACGTTAGTTCTCGGACCGTCGCGATGTCTCGGTGGGCCGCCGCCGCCAGCTTCTGCACCGTCTGAGGAAACATGTCACCCCAGCACCACATCTGCACCAACTCCTGGGGGGGTGGATGGGGGAGGGCGGGGGCGGGGGAACTCAGGGCGCGAATTACCTACCCCGCTTTCGCTCCCACGCAAAACCGAGTCATGCCACGCGCCTCCTCGTCAAGCGGCCTGGCCAGCGCAGGCCGTAGTTTGGCGTCGCGTGGTACCTCTTGGGGGCGAGGGCTGTCAAAAGCGAAGTATGTTTGTTGTCGCCCTGGAAACTGGCGTTGGAGGAGCGGGAGGATGGCGGCGATAAGCCGAGGCAGGTGGAAACGGAGGATGAGGGGGATGAGCAGGATGAGGAGGAGGAACAGGAGGAGGAGGATGAGAAGGAACAGGACGAGGAGGAGCAGGAACAGGAGGATGATGCCGAGGAAGATTGCGATAGGATGGGGGGGGGGGGGGGGGGGGGGGGGTGGGGGGGGGGGGGGGGGGGGGGGGGGGGGGGGGGGGGGGGGGGGGGGGGGGGGGGGGGATGGGGGATAAGCGGGAGAGGCAGAAACCCTGGGCAAGACAGTTGGAGACCCGTTTTTGCGGTTGGAGGTGGGAGGCATACGAAGATGAAGTAGGTGAGGAGGAAGGGCTGCTTGGTTGGAGGGCGAGGGTATTCCACCAAGCTGCTGGAGGCGCTGGATGTCGCCGTAGTAGCAGCTGCTGATGCTGCCATTGCCCTATGCCGAGCGCCTCCCTTGCGCCGTCCTTTCACCAATCCAATGTGGTAGTTCACAGCGAACAGGGATCTGGAAAGCTCCTTTGAGCCAAAATGGCTACGGAGATATAGCCTGAAGCGCCGCATGTTCAAACATCTGGAATATGTAAGGCTGCTTGGTGCACCAGAGTCTGGAAATCTGTAATCTGAAACACCGTAGTCTGAAGCGCACTGGAACATGGAAAGCTGATTTGCGTTGAGATGCAGTCTGGAGCGCTGCAAGTTCAATCGCCCACTTATTGTCGAACTGCAGGGCCCAGGATTGGGAAAGGGAGGGCCACGAGATCGAGGTAGCCGTCAGATGCCCCATCCTATCTACCTGCAGAGCATACCTTCAGAGCTTACCCTCAGAGCCTACCTCTCAGAGCCTATCCCCAAATATCATGCACACCATCCTTGCCAACGACTGTCCCCAATGGTGACCTTCAGATCCTACGTTTACATATTACCACTGAAAACATACATGGTCATCGCCCTGTTTACATGGAGAGCTGGACGTCAGAGCCTACCTTCAGATCCTGTAGTCATGGCATACCTGTCAGAGCTTACCTTGAGGGATGTCCGACGACATCCCAGCTTATGCTTATCCCCAGGTATCGCCAGGGCTTGATTTCAGAGCCTGTCTTCTGAGCTTGCTCTCAGAGCTTGCGTTCACAGCTTGCAATTATGGCTACTTCAGAGCTACCCTCAAAGCTACCTTCAGAGCTACCTTCAGAGCTACCTTCAGAACTACCTTCAAAGCTACCTTCAGAGCAACCTTCAGAGCTACCTTCAGAGCTACATCCAGCGCACTCCCGCCCCCACATACCCATCGCTGCGTCCAAATCGCCCTCCCGCGAAAGAGAATGAGCTGAGGCGCGCAAGCGACATCTTTTAGATCACGCCGCCGCGCTGCGAACTCCGCGGGGCGCGCAGTGCCCGATGGCGGGCTCGATGTACGTGGAACTGCCAGATGGCAGCACACGTAATCCCAATTAATGTTGACGCCGATGGGCACAATACTTCACACCTGCCCGACCCACGACGCAGGCGACAACTCTCTTGGACAAAGCAATAGAGAACACGATGGCAGGGTGCGCGCGTAGGGAACATGATGGATGAGTAGGTTGCGTGGGCAGGGTGCTCGAGTAGAGTGCGCGAGCAGGGGTCAATGATGCATGGCAGGGCGATGCAGGGTGTGGGAGTGATGCATGGCAGGGCGCGTGAGTAGGGTGCCTGGGTAGGGTGCAAATGGGGCGATCTGGATGAGAGGGGTGCGACGGGGGGGGGGGGGGCGACGGGGGGGGGGGGGGGGGGGTGGGGGGGGGGGGGGGGGGGGGGGGGGGGGGGGGGGGGGGGGGAGGGGGGGGGGGGCTACACAGTGTGTACCAATGCATAGCATATGCCATGTTCTGCCTGGGCTGCAATTATTGCAAAGGAGTGCACTTCTGACTTAGGCGATTTGAAACAAAAGCATGAAAAAAAACCAAACCTACACGCTCTTGTCACCGTCACGCGTTATGCAACACTCGCACATGTTGCCACATCTACGATACACGCTGTCACCAGCATATGATGGCACAGCCACATGTGTTACCACAGTCGCATACTACATGTACCGCACTCGCTGACAATCGCCAATGGTCATCAACATAAGAATGGCTGGATACGGCACAAATGCAAAAGCATGTCTACACACACGAAAGTGTCGTTGCGTATACTGCACGTGGAATTATGTAACACTTCCTCTTCCTCCTCCTCCTCCTTTTCCTTATCCTCCCCCGACTCCTCCCCCTCCCTTGCCCCACCCCCCTCTATAGTTATCGTGTAAGCACCGTGTCTGCTCTACTGCTTGTTGCCCCTCTGCTGCTTCCCCTTGACGATCATCTGCAAGCGAGGCGTCTCCTTCCAGTGGTTCCGCATCGCCGTGGTGTGGTTGTCGAAGAGCATCTTCGCCTGGCGATCAACGGCAACATACATAGTCTCACATTGCCCCGCGTCCCCATCTTGATCCTCCCCACGCCCTTGCAGTGAGCGCACCGTCGTAATGATAATCACACTTACAATAACCCGCGTCATCACCATAACCATGTTACCGTCAAACCACCCCCCAATAAGCATCATCATCATCACCGTCATCGTCATCGTCACCATCATCATCATCGTCATCGTCATCGTCCGCATCATCGACATCATTATCGTAATCATCGTCATCATCGGTGCCCGCCAACATCGCTGAACACCGCTGTACTCACATACAAGAGCAAAGCAAACAAGCAAACGTGCGTTGCCTGCATATGGTTGATCTTCTCCTTCTTCGCGTTCTTGCCGAAGCGCCCGATGGCGGCCAGCTCAGCGGCGGCCTCCGCCCCTATCTCACGTTACCTCTCTCTCTCTCTCTCTCTCTCTCTCTCTCTCTCTCTCTCTATGTATCTCACCCTCGTTGCCTATCCATCTTCTGCGCGACTACTCCCCACCTCGCTCCTACACCTCACCCTCGGTGACGAGCGAAGATTTTTTCCGCGCCCTGGCGTCTAAAGGAACCATCCCGTGTCTACCTGCAGCCCCAGCTTGCCCAGCGTGTCCTCGCCGCTGTCCTTGTCCTTGCCGCTGTCCGTGCCCAGCGCCAGCTCGCCCTTGCCGCTGTCCTTGTCCTTGCCGCTGTCCGTGTCCAGCGCCAGCTCGCCCTTGCCGCTGAGCTGCTCCCGCGTCTCCTGCTGATGTTGCTGCGCCCCGAGCTGCTCCTGCTGGTTATGTTGCTGCTGTGGTGCTGCTGCGGCTGCTGCTGCTGCTGGGGCCCACGGGTGGTGCTCCGCTGCGTTCCTGTGCTTGCCCTTGCCGCTGTCCATGACCAGCTCCACGTCGCCCTTGCCGCTGAGCTGCTCCTGCTCCATCGGCCGCTGCTGATGCGCCCCAAGCTGCCCCTGCTGCCGCTGCTCTTGCTGCTGGTCGCTCGCACCGCCAATGCCCTTGCACTTCGACGTCAACAACTTCATCGCGTGGATCGTCGGGCGAGCCTTCCTGGGCGGCGCGACGCGCGGCGGCACGACGCGCGGCGGCACGACGCGCGGCGCGAGGGGCGCCCGCGCTGGGGGCCGCAGCAGCGCTGGCGGCGGGGGGCACCGCGGTGGATGCGGACCCAAGAGCGCGGGCGGCGGGGGGCACCGCGGTGGATGGGGAGCCAAGGGCGCGGGCTCTGGCGGTTGCGGCGGAACCAAGGCCGCGGGCTTCGGTGGTGGCGGAGGCGGGGGCCACCACGGTGGACGCGGCACCGACTTGGTGGGCCGCTGCTTGACTGCCGCCTGCGCGTACTGCTTCGGCCGCAGATAGGGGGGCGGCATTGGGGCCATCTTGGAGCCGGACCTTCCTCGAGCCACAAGGCTACGGAAGAGTGTGGTGATGTTCGTGGACGTTCGAGGTTGTTTCATTCCGTTTGTGCGTTTGTGTCGGCATTCGATGTCCGTTCCGTGATTTCCGATGTTCGTCAACGTTCGATTTGGTTTCGTTGATGTGTCGTAGATGTCAGATTTGCGTTGGCATTCAGATTTGTTATTTTCGGTTCTCGTCAGCTTCGGCGTTCGTTTATTCGAATCTGGCCACGAGTGATGGCGGCGGGACGAAGGGCACGGGAGCGAGAGGGCAAGGGAGGTCTCAGGAGGGGGTCGAGGAAGGAACATTGGGGGCGAGGGGAGGAGGGGCTTAGGAGGGAACGCTGGTGGAGGGAAAGGGCGGGGGTAATGAGGTGATGGAAAATCAAACAACTTGAGGACGGGGGGGTCCCCTTCCCGCCGATTGACCTTCCATGATCTGATCGTCGAAGATGCTTGGAAGCTCGATCTGCAGGGCCTCCGACTCCGCGGACGCCTCCATCGCGTCGCTCACGAGGAGGCCGGCCGCGCACTCGGCCTCGTTGATCGCCGGCATGAGGTCCTAATAAATGGCAGCATTAATAACACATTCGATCTAGATAGCATGGGGATACAATAAGGCAAACAACATCGGACTCGTGACACCCACGGTGAGTAGCAACGAATGAAACAATGCAAGCTCCTCCGCATGGCGAAACGAGGTATTGTATTAGACAGAACAAAAAAACTATGTATGAGATATTCCACCACACGAAGAAGACCACATATATCATGGTGATCAACTCAACCACACGAAACAGTCAAGACATTCGCTTCATCAATGTAGTACATATTGGTTACATTGAAGTAGGTACTCATACATCGCTGATATTGCATCCTTCCGTCATCGGTCTGCATCCCCCTCACCCCCAATGCATACTGCAGTAGGCTCTTTCTGGTAGGGGAAGTTGCCAGCCGCAGAACCAGAACTCGAACTCTTCTCTGGGATGTCCCACGTGAACATCTTGATCGCCTGCTTGGCCAACTCCGCCTGCTCCTTGCTCGCTTTTTTCCGGCCCTTGATGCTAAAGGAGTGCCTCGCCCAAACAACAATACTCAACTGTGTGACAAGGCGCGCAGTCCAACCACCCGCCTCACCCATCATGTACTAATATGTGATACGTTATCGTCCCGATGCTGAAACATCATCTCAGTTACCTCTCCATATCAATCAATGTCATTCCCCCCATCGGCACCACCGCACTCATGCCGTCCCCGTCTGCTACATGCCCTGCCCATCGTGCCTGCTGCCGTGCGTTTGCACAGTGCGCGATGAGCAAGAAACGCAGTGCTCAACTTTGCCGACCGTCGTGCGATAGAATTCCCCTTTCTCCTCTGCCTCCTTGAACCTCTCCTCGTCGCCCCCGTAATACATACTTATGAATTGCAGAGTCGGGGGCGGCAGTTTCTGCTTCTCGCCCTTGTGCTCCTCGTACTTTGAATACAAGTCCTGCGGACGCGCATCTGGTCACACTGGGCCACCTTCAGCGCCCACGAGGAAGATGGGGAGGCGGAAGAGGGAAGGACCTTCAGCGCTACCTTCAGAAAACCTTTATCGCACCACTGTATATTCAGAGCCATCTCGAGCACATCGCTCATGAGGAGAACGAAAGGGAGGAGGAAGAGGGATGAACCTTCAGTGCTACATTTAGAATTAGAAACCACTATCGTCCTACTGTTATATTCAGAGCCAACTGCAATATCAATGCAGATTAGGAGGGGGTTGCACGACGATGAGTAACGCGGAAGCACGCACCGACATCATATTGCATCGTGTGGTACACAAAATAAGCATGATTGGCAAAAGTGAAATAAATAAGCAATCACAGAAGCATGACTCCTGGAAGTACTCAGAGTCAGTATTCAGCGCCAGCGCGCCGTCTGCGTTGAGCTGCACCGCCCCCGCGATGAACTTCTGCTCTTTTGCCCTCCCAAGCCCGCGCCCTTATCGATGCAGGAATGCGCCCGTGAGCTCTTCGCACGATACTTGTAGTCATTTCAAGATTCTCTCCCTATCCGTACACATACGCATGAATCTGTCGAGCGTGGGTCAACGCACAAACTACACCTGCATTCGCCCATGCATTGGTGACCCGTTACACGTGCATCCAACCTATCCCTCCCCCCACCGTTTCCCAAGGCCCTTTCTGATTTTGGCTAGCTGGTCCATCAGCGCGTCAGGGATCTCGCCGCTGTGCGCGTTGAAGAACCGAACCTTCCTCCTCCTCAGTTTCTCAGTGTCCTGCAACTGGCGGCCGTTATGGCATGCCAATTGATGCCCATGGCCTTAACCGCCCCCCCGTGAACCATGCTTCCCCAATCTACACATATTCGGAATTAGATGCGCGCGTACGAACACAGTGGCACATATTCTCATGCATTACGAATGATGTGCAAACAGCGACACGCATTATCATACAGCCACAATGAAATGCGAACAGCATGACACATATTATCATACATTACCAAAGAAGTGCTAACAACGACACATATTCTCACCATATAACTGGCATGCGAACCACGTTACACCTATTCTTGCACTTTGGCACTGAGCCCGTTCAAACCAAATAAAACATAATACGCTGACAGGCTGAAGATAAGCTCAAAGATAGAAGTTGGACCCCCCACCATCATCTTCAGCAGCAGCGGCCGCAGCGGGCGTCCGCAGCGGGAACATGCGCGCGGGTTTGTTCTTCAAGATCTGTCCTTCTTCATCTGGATCGCAAGCAGCTGGCCGCTTACCAACGACAGCAGGTTTCTTGGTCAAGGGTGCGTCGTCCGTGCCCTGGCGAAAACGGGGGGAGGGGGGGGACAACAGGAGCAGGACAACGTATTGTTTCCATGATGGTGCTTGTGGGCGTCATGTTTGACATGGCACATTCGAAACAATGCGCGACAAAGCAATCGCGTACTGCAGATCATCACAATCATGGCATTCCTCCCCGCTCCTACATAGTCCTGCCTACCTCCTCTCCTGCGCCGCAGCAACGCAACGCGCTCCTCCTCCTCGTCGGCCACCTCCGCATCATCTTCAGGTTCATCATCATCGTGTGCGGATTTCTTGTTCATCGCCTTCTTGACGCGCTCCTTCCAGTCGTCCATGTTCGCGGCCAAGTCCATTTGTTTGGGCGCCGCGCCGCGCTCTAGCACTCTGCAGGAAAAGAAACTGGCGGAATCATGGCGACAATAATGTGCAGAGTGTAACATATCTGGAATGTGATGCAATTCGGCGTTGGCGACTTTTGACAATGAACAGAATTCGAAGCATCAACGCACTACATTCATATCACATGCCACACGTCTACACATTGAAGCCACCCTGACACTGCGACGATCAATACCGAGGCAACGATTGAGCATCCTGGAGCGGCTGCGAAGGTAACTGCACGATATGAGGCCTGCGACTTACACGTCGGAATACATGTGGGTCCAATCGTCGCGCGATCTCGTTCTCATGACTTACTCGAACTACAGCGCACCGCGTGTAATGTGACACCGTTGCGATATCAACTGCGCACACATACACGATATATAGCTACAGTTTCGGTGAAGTTTCAATCAAATTGCAACAAAACTGAAATATTCGGTTTGCAGTTTCGTTGAGAGTTCAAGAACACCGCAACGAAACTGCAACGAAACTGCAACAAAACTGCAACAAAACTGCAATGAGTTCTTGCAGTTTCGTTGCAGTTTCGTTGCAGTGTAGTTGCAGTTTCGTTGCAGTTTCGTTGCAGTTTCGTTGCAGTTTCGCTGCAGTGTTGTGGGGTGTGCTTAAAACCTTAATAATTAATAAACGTTTCATACTACCACATAAAACGGCAACAAAACTGCAACACAACTGCAACAAAACTGCAGCAAAACTGCAACACAACTGCAACAAAACTGCAACAAAACTGCAGATTCGCGTTGCAGTGTTGTTGCAAATGTGTTGAAACTGCAACAAAACTGCAACTCGGTCGGTGCAGTTTTGTTGCAGTTGTGTTGACAATTCAACAAAACTGCAACTCGTTCGTTGCAGTTGTGTTGCAGTTTTGTTTGAAATTCAACAAAACTGCAACTCGTTCGTTGCAGTTGTGTTGCAGTTTTGTTTAAAATCAAACAGAACTGCAACTGAAATAATTCAGATTGATTGCGTACTGGGTTGACATTCCTTATTACTATAAGTATGAATGGCTATGTGAATAGACGTATGTATTTGCTACGATATGGTATGGGGTGCGATCGAACATTGCAATGAAGGCATGAGTTCTCTCTGGTGCGCGCGTGCTGCTATCATCCTGACTGCTAACCATTCGAAACAACGTGGGACTTGGAAACGTAAACGTCAGCGTGTCAGTTGGCCCAACCATGACAAAGTTACGCTCGAGTGCATACTCGAAGAGAATCAGCCGCATAACGCGGAAGCAAATACCATGTCGAGAGCACCAACCCCGCGTGTCTGAATTGAACTTGACGAACCGCTGCAAGCACACATGCATGATTGAACACGTTGCCCATATCCGCAAACGCAACGTTCCTTTTGCAGCGAGGCAAGCACACAGCCCTGAACGATGCATCACTTGGACGCCGCACGCCCATCTAAACCAGGAGACCCCGTATCTCCCGAACCATATGCATGCGGTATAAATAGCCGCTTCTGGAGCTTACGGGCACGCGCTCGCGGGGTGGAAATGACGAGGGGGAAGATGAGGAGGCGGGGGCAGTAGGGGCTGAGGATTTGCCCGATGATGTCATTATCCTAAAGGTGATAAGGGGGACGGCAAATAGGGAGTGATAGGAGGGGGGCGCATCGATACCAAATTAGCTAGTCAATGGCCTGATCAAACAATGCCGACCCATCCCTCTGGCGACGAGCCCCCATATTCATAAACCTTCCTTCCGAACCAAAAGGGGAAAGAAATAACCGCACTACGCATTACCTAGGCATCCATAGAATCGTCATGCTGCGCAAGCCTCTCCTCGAATGCGTGCATTTCGACGTCTATCGGGGCTATGAATTCTTCGTCGGAAACTTCATCGTAATCGTCACACTCACGAGGCAGAGTCGCCGTGTCCAATGCAATTTTTTGAAAGCCGGTCGTGTAGCACTGCCACATAACCATGTCGCATGTCGCGGCGTTGTCGTTCACCTTCCCCAACCACGCGGCAAGTGCATCGCAAACACATGTCCTGCCATGATTCACGTATCCACACACCCACCCACCCACTCACTCGCTCACTCACTTACGTACGCGCACTCTTACTCACTCGCTCTCTCACCAACTCTCTCGATCACACACTTAACGACGCACTTGCACTCGCACACCAGCAACGCGAACAACAACACAAAAAAAAAAAAAAAAAAAAAAAAAAAAAAAAAAAAAAAAAAAAAAAAAAAAAAAAAAAAAAAAAAACGTGCAGCACCTGCCCACGCCCAGTTGGGCTACATTCGAAAACGGTACCACGCTGAGTTGGAAGATGAAGACGCCTCGCGCCTGCCGAGCGGGCATGGGCAAATTGGGAGGAAGGGGGGGGGGCATGAGGGAAGGGCGGGTGAGGGGGAGGGAACGGGGTGGGAGAAGGAGGGGAAACAGCGACCGATGAGGACGATTGAACGGAGGGGGAGGGGGGGGGGGGGGGGGGGGGGGGGGGGGCGGGGCGGGGCGAGGGGTGGGGGGGGAGGCAGGGGGGCGACGCGGAGGAATGGCGGACAGGAGACGGGAATATGACGACGGGACGAGAAAGAGGGGATGGCGGAGGACAACGGGGAAGGAGGGTGGGTCACACCATGCATTTCAAGCGCGAAGCGCCCTCTCCTCTCTCTCCTCTCTCTCTCTCTCTCAGTCTTCTCTCTCTCTCTCTGCCTCTCGCCTCCTATCTCTCTCTATATCTCGTTGTAATTCGGCTGTCGCCCCCATCCTACATCTCATGGCTCTACAATTCCTCTCTCTGCTCCGCCCCACCCCCCCCCCCCCCCTGCCATGGGATATCGGCGGGGACCAGCCCGTTATCTTGCGGCCGTGGGGGACCTCAAGTGGACGCGCATACCTTTGAGTGGTGCGTGCGCAACAAGCCCCCCCCCCCCCCCCCCCCCCCCCCCGACGCCCCCCGCGCCCCCCCTCCCCCGTGCGGCGCGCACTTTTGAGGCGTAGTCTGCACGTTCTTGGCGGCGCCCACCTTCTCACGATCGAAGTCCAACTGGGCGAACGGGCGCGCGATTAGGGGGATGAGGAAGGACGCGCGGCCTGGATGAACACAATAACGGCGACGCGCAATAGGATCAAGAGCAGGAGACGACATGACCAATTCCTTGTCACTTCCCTCCTTCGCGCCGTCGTTCGTGCTAGTCCCACCCGCCCCCCATTAATCAACCTATCAATCAACCTCCATATCAACCAACCTCCTAGTCGCTGTCACTTCAAGCGCCGCGGGTGGGGAATGCAAGGATCGGCCCATGTGCGAGAACTCGGTTTTCTGGTTCTGAAAGATTTTCATGAAGTGTTGTGAATCACGCTTGCGCTTGAACTTTGTCAAGACCATCATGCCGCTCGCTTGGTTCCGCTTGTAAATGTCGCAGGGGTAGGTGCCATGAAACTCGAATAACGTCCTCTCCAACAATTGCGAACCAACACTGCGGTGGACCACTATCGCAAAG
>CAUYUJ010000322.1:0-64818 GCA_963575745.1 Prorocentrum cordatum
TTGGTCGGTTGAAAATTTGGTTCTCGAAATTTGACAATTCGTTAAAGCTCTAGTATTTTTTCCCATGATATTCGATCTTATTCCCGCTCGCCATCTTGATCTCAGCTCGATCGGGTAACTTTGAAGGCCAAAAAGCACGGTGGCGGGAACGGCCGTTTCGAGTCATTTTGATATGCGCTGACGGTATTTTGTACTTAACTCGAGCTGTAGGGCAAGCTACAGAGCTTGTAAGCACAGCTATTGCACTCAGAATCATCAGGCGCGTTCGCCTGTTGAATCCATAGGGCTGAACTCGGTCTGCTAGCCGAGCTAGGTCCGCAAACCTATCCGTATTATTCGAGTCAACTTGATACGCGTTGTCGGTATTTCTACTTAACTCGAGCTGTATGCCAGCTACAGTGCTGGTAAGCACGCCTATCGCACGAAGAATGATCAGGCGCGGTCGTCTGTTCAATTCACAGGTCTGAACTCGGTCTGCTAGCCGAGCTAGCTTCGCAAACCTATTCGTATTATTCGAGTCAACTTGATACGCGTTGTCGGTATTTTCTACTTAACTCGAGCTGTAGAGCAGCTACAGTGCTGGTGAGCACACCTATCGAACTCAGTATAATCAGGCGCACTCGCCTGTTGAATTCATAGGTTTGAACTCGGTCTGCTAGCCGAGCTAGGTCCGCAAACCCATTCGTATTATTCGAGTCAACTTGATACGCGTTGTCGGTATTTCCCACTTTAATCGAGCTGTAGGGCAGCTACAGTGCTGGTAAGCACGCCCATCGCACTCAGAATAATCAGGCGCGTTCGCCTGTTGAATTCAGAGCTCTGAACTCCGTCTGCTGCGCGATCTAGAATCACGAAACTGTTCGTATTCTTCCAGTCATCTTCAGAGCTACTGTCGGCGTTCTGCACTTAGCTCGGGCTCTAGGGGGGCTGCAGGGCGGGTAATCACAGGAATCGATTCGGAGACATCAGACGCCTCTGTCTGCTGCATTCAGAGGTCCGAACTCGGTCTGATACTCGAGTTGGGCTGAAAAACTATTCGTTCTCTGCAATTTTCTTCGACATTATATGTTGTCGGGAAGCTCTACGAGTCCCCCGGCGGTAACAAAGGTTGACGGTGTACCGCCGGCGCCCAGTTCGAGCCTCCGGGCAGAAAATGTTTTTGTGGGTTTCGGGGCGGAGGCGGGGCCGGGACCAGAGCCGGGGGCGGGGGCCGGGCCGGAGCCGGGGACCCAGGGGCCGGGGACCCAGGGGCCAGGGCCCGGGACCCAGGGGCCGGGGCTCGGGGCAGGAGCGGGGTCCAGGACGCAGGGGGCTGCGCGGTGGGAGAGGGAAACGCTCGCAAATTTTCCGCGAGTGTTTTCCCGTCCAACGCACAGTCCCCGGGGCGGCCTCAATTCCCTTGAAAATGTGCGCTGGGAGGGGGAAACGCTCGCGAATTTTTCGCGGGCGTTCCCCTGCTCGGGGCAGGGTCTCTGCGAGATGGAGCTTCCTGGAAACGGGCGCTTGAAGGGGGAAACGCTCGCGAAATTTTCGCAAGGATTTTCGTGCCAGGCGCCCGTTTTCCAGATTCGCGCGCCGTTTCCTGGAAAACCGGGCTGTGAGGGGGACAGTGACGCAGATTTTCCGCACGAGTTTTCCGTTTCTGCGTGCGTTTTCTGGGGGATTTTGGCCGAGGGCAAAGACGACATGGAGAAAAGGGAAGTCTTGGTCCCGGGCGGCGGCGGCATTGAAAATCGTTCCGGGGTGCGTTCAAAACGGCTCCGAGGAGGCGCCAAAAACCGGCTGGGAGGCGATGATTTTTATGAGCGTGTGCTCGCCGGCGAAATTTCCGCCTTCGCAGCCAGCGACGACGACGACGACGACGGCGACGACGACGACGACATCTGCCGTGTCCCTGTCTGAGCGTCCACAATAGCCATGGCACGAGCTGAGCAGGAGGAGGAGGAGGAAGAGGAGGAGGAGGAGGAAGAGGAGGAGGAGGAGGAGGAGGAGGAGGAGGAGGAGGAGGAGGAGGAGGGAGGAAAGGAGGAAAGAGGAGGAGGAGGAGGAGAGGGTAGGAGGAGCCAGGAAGAGACGAGGAGGAGGAGGAGGAGGAGGAGGAGGAGGAGGAGGAGGAGGAGGAGGAGGAGGAGGCACCCCCGGAGGTGTCGAACACGGGCGCCGTCGCCGACGACGACGACGACGACGACGACGACGACCGGGACCGGGACCGGGACCGGGACCCCGAGTCCTGGTCCGGGATTGGGGCGGGGACGGGACCCGGGCGGGAGGCAGTCTCGGTTCTTGGGGGGGGCGGTGCGCGGAGCGCGCGGCGCCGGTCCGGGAGTCACGTGCATGGGACGACCGGGTGCAGGAGTGCGTGCTCGCAGAGCACGCCGTGATCCATGAGGAGGTCGTCGATGATTCCGCGCTGGAGGCGGCAGAGCGCGAGCAGAAATTGCTCCGGAAAGCGTGCCGCGCTTCGTGCCGGCAGGCTCGGTGTGCGCGGCGGGAGGCGGAGTGGGCGCGGCGGACGGAGGCGGCAACCGAGCGGAATGGGCAGCTTGCACGCCGCGTGCTGCTCCCCGTCGTGCCGCGCCTCCTGTCGCGCGACGCGTCGCCAGAGCGGGTCTCGTCTGGGCGCAGCGCGCGGGGGGCGGCTCGCAACAACGGGCGATTGGAGCAGTTCCTGACCGCGCGCGCGGCCCGTGCCGTCGACCCGGACGAGCCGCCGTCGTGCGTCCCCCGCGCCGCCGCCGCGTCTGCGCCCGACGCGTCGTCGTGGACCGTGGGCGACGCGGCCCTGCGCGCAGCCTGCGTTCTCGTGGCTCTTGGCGTGTGCCCGCCCCAGGAAGACGGCAGAGTAGTGATGACGAGGAAGATCGCGGCGGCGCGCTGGTGGCAGCAGCGAGATGTGTTCGCGCGGGAGCTCCCAGACGCGCCCGAGCTGGCCGATCGTGAGGCCGCGGTCGTCACCGCCAGGTTCTGCTGCGTGCTCTACGGGCTCTCGTCGGCGGCGCGAAGTGCCGGGCTGCGCGGGAGTCCAAGGCCTTCGTCGGGAACCTGGCCGTGCACGCTGCCTGCGCCATGATCGCTCTCGGAGCGTGTCCAGCGGGGCTCAGCGGGGCGACGCAGGACGGCGCCGTGCCCATGTCTGTTGGTGCAATCGGTGCCGCGCGCCCGCCTCGCCCGCGGCCGCGCGGCGGACGCGGGCGGGGGAACCGCCGCGCGCGCGCTAGTTCCCCCGTCGAGTGGCGTGGGAAGTGCCTGCAGAGCGCAGTGGCTGAACTCGTGGGGGGCGACGCCGCGCGGCATTTCGGTCGCGCGTGTCAGAACCACCAGGGTTCGGGCGCCTGCGGGTCGCTGGTGGAGCGCTGGAATTTCGAGGTCGTCGTCCAGCACTTGCGCTCCCGCTTCCTGCACGTGCGCGTGTTCTCTGCGGAATCTGTGGAAGCGTTCGGAGCGCAGGAAGGAGGGCGTGTGGCGTGGGCGCTGGGGCGCGCGGGGGGCTTCTGCGCTGGTGCTCTGCTGTGGCTCGACGGCGGCCACGTGTGCGCGGTGGAGGAGTCGGCGGGCTCTGGTGAGGTGGAGTGGGGGGAAGCCGAGAGCGCGCCGTGGTGCCGCGTCGTCGCGCGCGGGCGTTCGAGCTCGGCGTCGCGGTCGCCGCGCGCGGGTGCGGGTCGTGGCGCGCTGAGGGGCGGGGCGCCGAAGCGCCGCGCGGGGCAGGGCGCCGCAGGGGCGCAGGGCGCTCGCGGGAGCGCGCGCGACGGTGTGGACGCGGAGGTGTTGGCGCGGATGAGTTTCGCTGAATTGGAAAAGTTGGCTGCGCGATTGCGGAGCGACCGCGAGGCTGGAGTGCCGTCGTCGCTTTACTGGGATGGCCCGAAGCGCCGGCGAAAGGACATTGAAGTGTACAGGGCTGCGCTCGCGGCGCACCTGGGCATCGACATGAGCGGTGTGCAGCATGGTGGCGCGGAGGCGCGATCGCGGGACCACTCGGAGGAGATGCTGGGCGAGCTGGCGAGGCACGTTGAGGAGCACGGCCGCTTGCCGCAGGTGCGTGAGTCCGCGCTCGGAAAATGGGTCGATCACGTGAGTTCAGGGGAGGTGGCGCTGACGCCCGAGCGGCGCGCGCGGTTCGACGGGCTCGTGAACCGGCGGGAGGAGAGGCGCGAGCGCGCCCGCGCGATGCTGGACCGCATCGAGGAGCACGTGGAGGTGCTCGACGAGCTGCCGAAGCAGAAAGCGGCCGACGAGGAGGAGGCAGAGCTCGCGATGTGGATCAATAATGTCAGCAAAGGCCAGAACGAGCTAGATGATGACAATCAGGAGAGGTTCGATAAGCTGGTGAACAGGCGCGCGTGGCAGCGGCGGACGGCGCAGGAGCGCGTGCTCGAGGTGAAGGCGTTCGTTGACGAGCACGGGCGCGCGCCGCAGAGCAGCGGTCATGGCGACGATCCGCGGGAGCGTATGCTCGCTATGTGGGTCGGTCACGTGCGAGCGCGTGGCGTCGGGGGTCTGGACGAGCGATGGCGCGCGCAGCTGGAGGCGGCGCTGGACGCGGATCTCATCCAGGTCCAGGCGCTCGAGGCGTGGTGCGAGAAGAACCAGAGGATGCCGGTGGAGAAGGCCGAGGATGACGAGGAGCGCAAGCTGGCCAAGTTCATCGCGAACCGCGAGCGCGGGGGCCGCGAGGCGTCGTTTAACGCGCCCGACACCTTCGACGCGCTGCGGCAGAAGTACGCGCAGGCGGCCGCCGCGCGCCGCGACGCCGAGAGCAGGGAGGCGGAGGCGCGGGCGCTCGAGGCGCGGCGGCAGGAGCTGCTGCAGCGCGCGGCCGAGGAGGAGGAGGCCTGCGGGGGGGAGGATCTCGAGGAGGAGCGGGAAGAGCCGGACCCGGCCGACTGCCTCGCGGAGGAGCGGCGCGCGGAGGTCACGCCGGATATGTTCGCCAGGTTCCAGAGGGCAGACAGGGCGCTGGCTCGGCGGGTGAAGACCGCGCTCGTGGGCGCCCTGCTGTCGTACGTGGACGCGCTGCAGGGCGCCGCGCTCGGGCTCGACGTCTTCGCTGCCCTGGCCAAAGACAGGCGGGTCCGCGAAGCCTTGGCCGCCCCGGCGGCCGAAGAGCCGCGCCGCGAGGCGCTCGGGGAGGAGGATGAGGAGGAGGACGGAGAGGAGCAGGAGGAAGAGGAGCTGGAAGAGGAGGAGCAGGAGCACGAGAAGCAGGAGCAGGAGGAGGGCGACGACGAGCGACGAGAGCAGGAGGAGGGAGACGCGGAGATGGCGGACGCGGACGAAGAGCCGCGGGGCATGGCGGACGAGGAGGAGCTGCCCACGGGCGTCGGCGAGGAGCACGAGGATTTCGTGCGGTACGTGCTGGCGACCTGCATGCTGTCGTGGGTGCCTGTCTTGCCCAGGTTCTTCGCGGGGGAGGCCCCGGACGCGGAGCTGCAGCGGCAGGTGGCGGAGCTGGAGCGGCTGCGGGACGTCGCCCTGGGGCTCGACGCGGCCACGGCGCAGGACAACGTGGCGCGGTCGCAGGCGATCCGGCGCCTGCGCAGGGCCGACCCCGAGCTGCTGCGCCGCACGCCCGTGCCCAATTCGGACGTGCGGGAGCCCTGGGAGCAGTGGGATCGCCTGCTGCAACGGCTCGAGCAGGAGGGCGTTGAGCGCGAGGTCTGGGTCTGCTGCCGTCGCGAGCCGCTGCGCTGGCGCGCGCCGCTCCGCGACGACGGCAAACCGGGGCCGGTCCGCGCGCCGCTGCTGCCGTCGCTGGATGCCGCCGACGGAGAGGTCTGGAGGCCGGGGGAGGTGCGCGAGGCGACGCGCCAGGCGCGGTACGCAGAGCAGGCGCGGCTGGACGGCGCACCTGGCGCCCCGGTGCACGGCAGCGTGCTCCTGCGCCTCGCCTCTGATTTCCTCTGCTACAAGTGCCAGCAGGATTTCGAGAGCGCGCGGGAGCTGACCGACGGAGAGGTCGATGGTTGGTGTAAGAGGTTGCATCTCGCGCCGAAGAAGCTGCCTAGCCAGGCGGTGATGAAGCGCGAGGCGGTGGAGGCGGAGCGCGCCCGCGCCAGGAAGCGCGCGCGGGCGGCTTGGTGCGCGGCGAGGGGGGAGAACGGATTCGCTGAGTTCCGTGGTCTGCTGCTGGAGGACGAGTGCTTCCACCAGGACAACTGCGAAGCGAGCGTGCAGCTGGACCAGCGACACGCTCTGGAGCCGTGGTACCAGCGCGCGGGGCCCGACGGGAGCAGGCTGGCGCCCTGGCCGCGCGTCTTCGGTATCCCGAAAGCGTGGGCCGGCCATGGCCGTGCGTTCTTCTCCGAGGCCGTGGAGTCGGGCTTCGCCGCCGACACGTTCCCCCAGGGCCGGCGCGGCTACTACACGGGCGAGCCGGGCGACGTGCCCGCGGAGCTCTGGCTGTTGCGGGCCTGGTGCCGCGCGCGCGGCGGCGTCGCTCGCATGGGCGACGCCCTGGCCGCGTGCTTGCAGCAGCTCGAGGGCGACCGCGACATCATGTACAGGGTGGAGGCCGCAGAGGGCGCGCGGCGGTCCCCGAGTGGCGACCTGAAGCCGCCCGTGTACTTGGCGGACCTGAAGCCGCAGGCGATCCCCGAGTGGCCCGTCTGGCAGCAGCTCCTCAAGCTGAAGCCTCAGGCGGCGCGGCAGGTGGCGGCTTTCGTGCGCCGGGAGCGGGCGGGCGTGGGCTTGACGTGGAACCTCGCCGCGGGGCACTGGGACCTGGACCAGCAGCGCCTGCTCGCTGCGCTCGAGAGGGATCCCGCGTTGCTCGCCGCGGTGGAGAAGGACGCGGCGCTTACAGACACGGACAGGCGCGCTCTGATTGCCCTCGACGATTTCCGTGCCCGTCACGGCGGTGTCTGGCCGGACGCGTTCGCCGATCGGCGCGGGGAGCCCGATTTCAAGGAAGCGAAGCTCGCGCGGGGTGTTGCAAGTGTGGCGCAGAAGTATTCGCAGGAATTCGTACGCATCTGGTTGGACCGGACATGCCGCGAATGGCTGCGGCTGGCGGGGTGCGGGGATGAGGTGGTGGGAGGAGGGGCCGGCGGCGACGACTCTTCCGGGGGCGGCGGCGGCGGCGGCGGCGGGTCTTCTTCGGGCAGCGGTGCGAACGGTGGACCAGCGTCGGGGTCGGGCTCTGGTGCGCAGGGGCCGGGTGACGGTGGCGCGGGCGGCGACGGCGACGGGGGCGCGGGCGGGGGCGCGGGTCGGCTGCTCGGCGGCGGACCCAAGAGGCCAGCTCCCGAGGGCCCAGGGCCGCGGACTCGCGGCGCGGCGAGAAGGGACCAGGAGCGGTTGCAGCAGGAGCGGCTGCGGAAGGAAAAGGAGGAGCGTCTCGCAGGGAAGACAGTGAAGGCAGGGGACGTGGAGGTGAACGTGGCTCTCGATGACCCTCACGTGAGCGAGGAGGGCACCCTGCCGGCCTGGCTCCTGGACCCCGCGCCGTGCGTCGCTGGCAGGTGCGTCGCGCGCGTCTGGCACGCGCACCAGGGCGTGCACGTGCTCGGGCAGTGCCGGCATTCTTGCAAAGGCGAAGGGCAGCAGTTCTGTGGGAGCCACGGCAGACCCGAGCAGCGACCTTTTGGGGAGTGGGACCCGGACCAGCGCCACAGCTCCCTGACGCGCGAGTGCCCGGAACGGTATGGCTTGGCCGTGAAGGAGGCGCGGAAGCGCGAGACGCAGGCCGGCGGCGCCCCGCCCGCGCCGACCCCGGCCAGCGCTGCCGCTCGCAAGGCGCGCGTGCCAAGGCTCCAGCCGAAGTATGTGCATCTGCCTCTTGGCGATCGCCGTCCTCTGCGGGCATTCAAAGAGGCTCCGGAGGCTCTCCCGCCGTTCCCGTGCCGCCTCTGCGACCAGAACTTCGCCGCGCATGCCAGCTTCATGACGCACGTGGACGAAAAGCACCACGGGTGGCCGGAGTACAGGAAGCGCCTGTTCTACCTGGCCGAGCAGTGGCCGGAGCGGGATGACGATGTGCGGCCCGTCAGACCCCAGGAGTGGCGGCAGTGCGTGGAGGCCTTCTCTGAGCACCTCGTCACGGGGTCTCACGACTGGCCGGCCTGCGCAGCGCCCGCCGACTCGGGGGAGGCCGCCGCCGCCGCTGCCGCGCCGGACGCGCCGCGCGCCTGGTGGAAGCCGCCAGGCGCGGACGGGGCCGCGCCGCCCGCGGGCGTGGACATGCCGCCCGTGGACATGGACGCGCTGGGCGCTGCTCCGGCGGCGTCGGACGCCGAGGGGCCCGAGCCCGGGCAGAGTCGCCGCGCCGTGCGCTCGAGGGTGGCCTGCTGCGTCTGTGCTCGTCTCCACTGGGCGGACGAGCTGCGGCGCGTGCACTTCTGGCAGCAGCCGGACGGCGCCGGGGAGCGTTCGCTGCTCTGCGACGAGGTGCCGAAGCGGCCCGCGCGCGCCGAGCTCGAGGCGGCGAGGGGAGAGGCATGGAGGCCGCGGGCGCGCAGGCGCAGGCCATGCGCCTGACGCAGCGGCAGCGCGCCCACGCGCTCCTGGACCCGGCGCGGTACTACGCCCGGTGGCGCTTCGTGCGCGAGGGCCCCGACGGCGCCGAGCACCCGGGCGGCATCCCCCTCGAGGAGCTGGAGGCGTCCGCAGTGCGCGACCCTGGCCCCGACGGGAAGCTGTGGCTCTTGCACAAGAAGTGCTTCAAGATTGACAAGCGCGAGTCAGACGGAGTGCTCGTGGCCGACGCGACGCAGAAGGTGCCCATCTGCGCGGGGTGTCACGGCGCGCTCACCAAGAGTTTGCCCACGATGCCGCCCTGCGCGCTGGCCAACGATCTCTGGATCGGTCGGCTGCCACCGCCGCTGCGGAACCTCACGCTGGGCGCGAAGCTTCTGCTGCCCATCGCGCGGGGCATCGTGCGGCGCTTCAACTGCAAGACCGATTCTGGCGAGTGGGCTCCAATCGACCAGCAGATCAAGGCGTACGTGGGGAACTTCGTGGCGTTCCCGCAGGCGGACGGCGGTCGGCAGGTGCTGTCGCTGCCGCCGCGGGAGAGCGACCTTGTCGAGTTTGTGCAGATTGTCTTCGCGGGGTCCGATCCCGCCACTCTGCAGAAGGCGCGGTTGGAGGAGCTCGGCGTGCCCCTCGACGATTTCAAGCGCGCTTACGAGTACCTCCGCGACACGAACGAGCAGTACGCCGCGGTGCGGTGGGACGAAGAGGCCGCGCGAAACTTTGCGGACCCCGAGGGCGACGGCGATGGCGACGGCTCCTCGCTCCTGGGCCTGCCTCGCTGTCTCGCGGCGTGCGTGGCCGTGGGGGGTAAGGGTGGCGACGCTCGCCAGGAGGGCCCGGCCGATGCCGTGCAGCCCGGCGTGGGCTCGGCCCCGCCGAAGCGGACGAGTGCAGGCGCTGCGAGCGCGGAGGGCGACGCGAACGCGGCGGCAGACGGCGGGGGCGAGGCAGAGGGCGAGGCAGGGGCAAGCTGTGAGGACGCTACTGGCGCCGGTGGGGAGGATGCAGAGGGCGACGAGGGCGAGGCTGGCGAGGGAGAGGGCGGTCAGGGTGTCGAGGAGGGCGAGTACTGCGCCGCCGTCGCGGACGCCGACATTATGGCCGATCTGGACAAGCAGTGGGCGAACGTGCACCTCAGCCTCCAGAAGGCGGAGGAGATTGCGCGCGAGAAGCAGCGCTGGGAAGCACTCACGCGGGAGGTCAAGGGCATGGAGAATTTCCAGGACAGAGATCTCGACCGGCGCTTGGCGGAGGCCGCGGAAGAGGCCCGCAAGGCTGCGAAGTTGCTCACCAACTGCAAGAAGGAGGCGCTCACAAAGAAGCTGGAGCAGACGGAGCAGAAGATTCAGGCCACGCGGCCTCCTCCAGGAGTTGCCGGGAAGCGCGCGGCCGGCGGCGGCGGCGGCGGCGGCGCGCCGGCCGGGGGCGCCGAGGCCGGGGGGGCGAGGCGCGCGGTGCGGGTCGTCGTGCCCACTGGAACCGAGCCTGTCAGCATGTTCTCGCCCGGTTTCTGGAGCGCCTTCGACCCTGTCGCGTTTCCGTATGGGGACGGCGTCTTCGGACTCGAGAGGGACGCAAAGTTGACGTACGACGAGTGGTGCCGGTGCCTCATGGCTCGCGAGGAGCTCGAGTACGTGGTCCCCGACGACGTCTCGGCGCCCGACGCTGCGCGGGCGCCCGCGCCCGACGCTGCGAAGGCGTTCGCCGCGTCTGAGTCGCCCGTGCCGCGCTGGCGTCGCCACGCAGACCTGCTCACGGCCCAGTATTGCCTCTGGCGCAGAAAGGCAATCATTCAGTCGGCCAGGTTATTCGTGCGCAAGCACCGCCTCGGGGAAAGCATCGCGGACCTCGCCGCTTTGTCGCCGGAGGACCTGGCGCTGGTCGTGGCCGAGCTCGGCAGGGGGGCGGGCCTGAAGCAGGCCCTGGGCCACGAGGGCGTGCCCCGGAACGTCAAGAGCGCGCTGCGCAGCATGCTGCTCAGCAACCGCGATGTCGTCGGCTCCGACGCGCACCGGACCACGCTGCGGCACATCAGTACCAGCTACACCCGGCTCTTTGGTCCGCCCCTGGTGTTCACGACGCCGAACATCGCGGACACTCGGAACCTGATGGTGTCCCTGATGTACGAGGGCGCCTCCGTGCAGCAATGGCGGCTGCTGGAGGAGACTGCTCCCGTGATGCCCTCGACGCGGGAGATGCTGCGGCGGGTGGCCGCAGACCCGGTGTCGCAGGCCATGGTCACGAACCTCATGCTGGAACTGTTCCTGGAGCATGTCGTCGGCGTCACGCCGCAGCGCGGGGCCACGGGCGTCTCCGACGGCGTGGCCGCCACGGGGGCGTGTGGAGCGTTCGGGCTCGTCCGCGCGTACTTCGGCCCCGTGGAGTCGCAGGGGCGCGGCGGCATCCATCCGCACATCCACCTGTGGCGCCTGCACCCGATGACTGGGTCGTTCCTCGCGAAGCTGCGCTCGGGGGACGTCGAAGGCCTCGAGGAGCGTCTGAGGAAGTGGAGGGAGGCCGTGCTCGCCCGGGTCGGCAGCGTGCAGTTCGACGCGGCGGAGGAGGTGGGCCGGCAGCTGGGCTTGGACGGGCGGGACGGGCGGGAGTGGCTGCCGCCGCTTCCGCTCGCCCCGCGGGATCGACGTCTCGCGTTCGCGGACGGGAAGCTGGAGGAGAGCGACCTCTCCTTGCAGTACCATACGATCGCTGGCGCCTCGCGCCGCCAGCTCGGGAAGCTTCTCAAGCCGGAGTACGACGCGGGGCGCCGCTCTGTCCGTGATGACAAGAAATTGTCCACAGAAGAGCTGCGGAACGAGGTTGCGGCCATGATGAAGATCGATCTCGCAGAGGAGCGAGCGATGCTGCAGGAGCAGCCCGCAATTGAGGGTCCGCGCCGGCAGCGCCCGTTCGCGCCGTTGGCAGATCCAGAGCCCGATCCCCATGAGCAGCGGGCACAGTACCCGGCGGTCTTTGGCGAGCCTCTCACGGGTGCGCACGTGACGCTGCAGCCGCAGTACCGCCGCAAGCCTGCGTACCGCGAGCGCGCGGGCGGCACCGCGGCCATGCACTTTGCGGACCGCCCGGAAGAGGAGGCGCGCACCTGGGCGAGCTGCTTCGCGCGGGACGCGCGCAAGTGTATCATCCGTGGCCACCTGCACAGGTGCGGTCCCACGTGCTGGAAGCACAAGACGAACGACGATGTGCCTCAGCACTGCAAGGTGTGCCGGCTTGGCTTCTACCACGAGTACGAGACTGCGGTGTACAGCCACCCGTCCAGGAAGCGCCCGGCCGCCTCTCTCGTCTGGCGGCGCCTGCGCAAGGGGAAGGATTTGGTGCTTCCGGAAGGTGCGAAGGTTCAGTACGCGTGCGGTCCGTTGGAGAAGGGGCAGTGGAACCCGCCTGGCGAGCGCCTGGATCTGGACGACGTTCCGGCTGAAGGCTACGGCCCGTGGCCGCACCGCTGCACCCGGTACGGCAGAGCTGGTCGCGTCGACGTGGTGCGGTACCACCCGTACCACGGGAGCACGAACCCTGTGGGCCAGGTGTGTCTGCGGAGCAACCTGGACGTCCAGTGTCTGGACCGCGTGGTGCTCGACCTGCCCGGCGACGACAGCGTCGGGGGCGCGTCCGCGGCCGACGGCGACCCGGCCGTGCCGCCGCCTCCGGAGCCTGGTGCGTTTGCCGAGCCGGTCGGCGACGCGTCGGAGGCGCTGGTTGGGGCCGAGACTGGCGGCACCGGTTGCGACGAGGGCGCCGGGCAGAGCGGAGGTTCCGCGGGTTCAGGGGTGTCGGCCGCAACGCAGGGCGGGGGCGGAGCGGGCGAGGGGTCGGCGCGCGCGCCTGCGGCGGGGGGGGCGCGCCTGCCCGTGGGCCGCCGCCTCGGCCTGCCCAGGGGAGGAGGCTTGCTCGGCGGGGCCCCGACCACCACGATGGACGATCCCGACGCGGGGGACATCTGGGACATGGGTGGGGGCGATGAAGATGTGTTCGATTTGGTCGATGCGTATGACCTGGGTCCGCCGCCTCCGCCGACGCCGGAACAGAGCGGCGGAAAGCAGGCAGTCGGGCCAGCAGATCCACCGGGCGAGGACACCGCGAGGTTCTGCGCGGCTTCGTGTTACGACGGCAGCCGGCCGGGGTTCGTGTTCAAAAACGGGGAGCAGGGCCTGGGCTACTACAGCGACGGGCGCGCGGAGCGCGAGCTGGCAGAATCAGCCGTCCAGACAGAGCCGAGGTCGCGGGCGCCGGGCCGCGCCGCATCGAGCGCTGCGTCTGGCGGCCCTGCATCGAGCGCGCCCGCCTCGCCCGCCGCCTCCGCGTCAGCTGCTGGCGCGAGCGGCAGCGGTCCGCCCGGCAGCCTGCGGGAGCACGTTTTGCACTCGCTGGAGGCCGTGTTCATGGACGCCATCAATATGGCGCACTACCAGACGGACTACACGACCAAGGCGGGGCCGATCGCGGGAGACCTCGGAGTGCTGCACGCGCAGAGCACCGGGTTGGAGTGGCTCCGACTCCAGCAGAGGGCGGAGCGGGAGGCGGATGAGGCGGCGGAGGAGGAGGGCAAGGAGGACGTCGACGGGGCCCGGGCCGCTGCTGTCGCTCGTCGCAGCGGCTGGGGCGGAGTGCTCGACTCTGCCAGGCGAACTCTCATCAAGCTCACGACCAGCTCGCACCGGGCGCTCCTGAAGAAGTTGCCCGAGATGATGTTTCAGATGCAGTATGGCCACGAGTGCTACTGCTCCCATGACACCTGGACTCTGTATTGCAAGGGGATCGTGGCGCTGGCGTACCAGGCCAGCTCCGCGGTTCACAAGCAAAAGGACGACTTCTGGACCGACCCCCGCGCAGAGGATATCGAGGTGGACCAGCCGGCCGCGGGAGAAGAGGACGGCGAGGGAGGGGGCGGTATCATGGATGCGCTGGACGAGGGACGCGCAACGCTTCGCGCCGAGGTCGTCAACGGCGTCGTCGGGGAGGGCGCGGCTGCCGGTGCTGCTGGGGGGGGGCGCCCCGAGCAGGAGCAGCAGCAGGCTGTCGAATACCGGGCGCGGCAGGAGCACGACATGAAGATGGACTGGTTGCATCGCGGCGACAGGGAGCCCCTGAAGTCCATGGGCATGTACCATTACGCCATGTACGTGTACACAGCGCAGGCCAACCCGCTCCACTTCGACGCGCAGGACTTCGAGACGTACGCGTTCGCCGACTCGCACCCGGCCGCCGCCTCCCGAGTGCAGAAGCTCCGCGTCGGCGCGCCGTTCAGGGTGCCCAAGTTCTTCGGCTTCGCGATGCCTTCGAAGGAGAAAGACAAAGAGGTGAACGCGCTGTTCAAGTCTGTGATCTTTCGTCCGTTGCAGCCGGCTGAGAAGGGGGCTGCGGCCTGGGCGCCCTACAGGGCCGGCGTCGACGCGTCCGGGAAGCATCAGCCTGCCTGGGAGGAGTGGTGGGCGAAGCAGGTGGCGTTGTCCAGGCAGTATGAGGAGTGCGAGCGGCGAGCTGGAAAGTGGTTCACGATCGAGGACATCGATCTGGACCGGGGCTCCGAGGAGGGCCCGGGCCACTTTGCACAGCGCCCCAGCGCCGCCGAGTTCATGGCGCGCTGCACCGTCCAGGTCGCGACGAACCTCGACGTGGAGGCGGAGGCGAAAGGGCGGCCGCGAACGAAGGTCCGTCCGGAGGCCAAGGACTTTGTGTATTCTGAGCTGGAGCCAGCGGAGAATCGGCCTGCCGGGGAGGCGGACGAGGAGGAGGGGGCGGGCGCCGGTGGCGGAGCCTTCGACGGTTTTGCTGAGGAGGTGGACGAGGGGGAGGCGGACGAAGCGTGGGCGGCGCACCGACAGATGGCCAGGGTCCCCGTGCCGGATAGCGAGGTGCCCGCGGTGGCCCAGTTGGAGCAAATTCGTGGGTCGTCACAAAGCTTGGTCTATAAGAACATCTTCCTTGAGGGTTATGCGAAAGACCATAAGCCGCAGCCTGCTGCCGCGAGTACTGGAAGGAAGACCGGCTTCGGTGGTCTCGACTTGGACGACTCTCAGTTCGAGGAAGGCAAAGCACAGCAGAAGGAGGCGTTCCGATACAGGAAAAAGGGAGCTGAGGGCTTGTCTGGGGATGGCGACGGGGGGGGTGGCCTCGTGGGTTCGGCGCCTGCCGTGATCGTGCCTGGTCGGCCGCCGGCGCCCGCGGTTGCCGGCGACGAGAAGCGGCCGCCGCGGGCGCGCGACATCGCGCAGAGGCTGTTGGACGAGTGGGCGACCAGGGCGGACAACCCGTTGACGTTCAATAAGGAGCAGAAGGCGGTGGTCGCCCTGGTCGTGGGCCAGGTGGAGGCCATCGTGGCATACGAGGAAGATCTGAGCAGCGGGAAAAGCCCGAAGCCGGTGGAGCAGATGGCTCTCCTGTTGCACGGGGAGGGCGGGACGGGGAAGACGGAGGTGGTGAAACTGCTGCGGCGTCTGTTCGCCGAGGTGTTCGGCAAGGGATCGGAGATCGCCGTGGCCTCGTCGAACAGCGCTGCGCGCGTCATCGGGGGGGAGACGATCCACAGCGGCTTCGGGCTGAGCGGGCAGCAGGCCTTGACCATCGCTAGGCTCTCCGGGCAGAAAGTCGAGGATGATTTCGTGGACCGCATGAACGCTCTCAAGGCCGTCATCGTGGAGGAGGTGTCCATGGTGCCGCCTGCGCTTCTCGGCGCTGCATCGTTTCGCATGTGCAAAGCCCGGAAGGCGACGCACAATTGCGACGTGGACCTGTACATGGAGCGGGGACACATGTTCGGGAAGGCTCCGATTGTCATGTTCCTGGGTGACTTTTATCAGCTGGGCCCTGTGAGCGGCAAAGGCAAGAGGTCTTCCCTGCTGCAGCGTGAGGCACCCGACCAGTGGGTTCACGTCCGCAATGGGCAGTCGATATTCTTGGACGGCGTGACCCACGCGATGTTTCTGTACGAGACGCACCGCTTCAAGGACAGGCTCGTTACTCCGCACGCGCCCTGCCCTTTCATGCCGGGGTTCTTGAAGACCATGAGGGAGGGCAAGAAGTTCACGGCCGAGCAGAAAAGGGTGGTGCAAGGGTGGGTGGTCCGACCCGGTAAGAACGACAAGCGGCTGCAGGACCCCGCTGTCAAAGACGGGTTCGAGATGGGCATCGCCTGGGAGGCCGTGCACAGGCAGATGCAGTATCGGGCCGTGCGAGAGGCCAGGGAGAAGGGGCAGATGCTGCTGTACGTACAGGCCGTGGACCTGCCTCCAGCCCCTTGGGGCCTTCGGTGAGGAGCATTACAAGGCCATGCTGCAGGTGCCGAACGTGAACAACACTGGTCACCTCATCGGCATGTGCCCGCTGTACATCGGCATGCGTGTGCGGCTGACCGTGAAGTTGTCGGCGAAGCACCAGATCGTCCAGGACGCCGTGGGGGAAGTCAAGGACGTGAGGTTCCACCCGCGAGAGTTCGAGACGCCGGGCGCGGATTGGCGCGAAAAGAAGACTCACGACGCCCACCGGCTCGGTTATTATCGATGCAAGCGTTTGCCTCGCGGTGTCCTCGTCAAGTTTGATGACTTCACGGAGGACCTAGGGTTCGGAGAAGGGGTCGTGCAGATCGCCCCGCACAGGGCGTCCTGGGAGTGGAACCATCACTACTACGAAGACGATGGCGAGCGAAAGCTTCGGAAGGTGAAGGTTACGAGGTACCAGATCCCGTTGCTGCCAGAGAAAGTTCGCACCGTGCAGACGGCGCAGGGCTTGGGCATGGATGCGGCCACCATGGTGCTCCAGAAGCCCATGAACATGGGCGCCGATGACTGGTGGCTGCACCTGTACGTCATGCTCAGTCGCGTTCGCGTGGCCCATCGCGTCCTCGTCTACAACCTGCCGCCCTGGGACATCCTGCAGCGGGGCCCGCCCCAGTACGTCCGCGAGGGGGTCCAACGCTTCGAAGGCAGGATTTTCAAAGCGAGTTACGAAATCGCCAAGCAGAGGGCGCAGGAGTACGGCTGGGACGTGGGGGATGGGCCCGCGGGACGGGGCAACCCGGAGTCGAGCTCGGCGCCCGCGCCGCCGACGGTGCCTCGGGCGTCGCCGCCAGGCCCGCCTCGCGCCGTGGGGAGCTCAGCGGGCGTCGGTGACGAGGTGGGCGACGACGACGACGACGCCACTGGATCAGCGCCTTCGGACGGGGAGGTGGCCCCTGCGGCGTCTGTGCAGACGCCTCTGCCCTCGCACGCGCTGCGCCCGGGCCAGGCTCTGACGGTGCCACCGGCATACATTGCGCCCGACGCAGGGCCTGCGGGGCGGGGCAGGGGCCGCGGCCGCGGCGGCGACGCGACGGCGACCGCAGATGCGGCGGCGGCACCGTCCACTGGGAGCGCTGCTTCGCGGGGGCGTGGGCGCGGGGGTGCCGGCCGCGGCGCCGGTAGGGGCACCGTCGTGCCGAGGGATCTTTGGGGGGAAATGTTTCGCACGGCGGCGACTGTTGGCGATGGTGCAGAGCCGCCAGAGCTGCGCCCGCTGGACCGGGATCTGTGCATGGCAGCTTACGGCGTGTCCCAGGAGGAGGTCACCAGGGAGCTGCAGTGGCACTGCGGCCGCGGCTCTGGCGTGGGCATCGCAAACCTCGGCAATACTTGCTTCGTGAGCTCAGTCGCGCAGGTGCTGCTGCGCCTGGCTCCCTTCCGTCGGCTTCTCCACGAGCACGGCCGGTGCCCTCTGGGTGCAGACTCTTGCGCGGCGTGCGCGCTCGGAGCTCAGGCCGCGGCTCTCTCTGTCCAGGGGGTCGACGCCGTCGCGCCACTCGCTATAGCCGCGCGCAAGGGGCTTTTTGGTGAGCGAGAATTTGCAGAATTCGATCAGCAAGGGAGACCGAAGCAATGCGACGCGTCAGAGTTCTTCCTGGCGGCCCTCCATGCCGTTACCGCGGCCGAACACCCCGTTTGCACCGCAGGGGGGGCTCACGGGCAGCGCAGTGTGCTCCAGCAGCACATCTGCGGCATTGCGTTTCGGCAGCGGAGGCGATGCGCCGCGTGCACAGCAAGTTCGGACAAGGGGGAAATTAAGACGTTTCTCAAGGTGGTGCCTTCCGAATTGCTCGGCCCCGACTACCGGGGGCCGTGCGATCTGGAGGAGTTGATCCGGCTGGAATTAAGGCATGTCGGTGAGCCAGGGCAAGGATGTCCGGCGCACGCTCACCTCGATGATGCTCAGAGGGCGGCGGCCGGGGTCTGTCAAGGCATCAGGGTATATACAGGCAATCGCTGGGAGCGGTCGCCGCCCGTGCTCTTCGTGATCGTGCAGCGGGTGATAGGCGAGTGGTACGACAGACGCCCTGTGCGCTTTCCTCAGATTCTGCGGCCTGTGGATTCCGAGTGCGAGTACGATTTCTCGGGGGTCGTGGTGCACCAGGGCGAAAGCGCGACGAGCGGACACTACTATGCGTATGCATCCGTGGGCGTGAACGAATACGCCAAATTTGACGACAGTACTGTCCACCTCCAGACTTGGGCGCAGATCGCCAGAAACCACCAGGTGCACATGGGCGCGTATGTGTTTGCGTATGTGCGCAGGGCGGGTCCGCGGGGCGGAGGCGGCGGGCGCGCGGCGGCGGGGTCTGCGGGGGGCGCCGGCGGCAGCGCTGGTGCGGGACCGTCTGGTGCGCCGCCGGCTCCGCCGACTGCGCCTCTCGGGCATGCAGGCGGGCGCGCGGCGGGGTCTGCGGGGAGCGGCGATGGCGGCGGCGGCGCTGCTTCCAGCACGTCTGCCGCGCCGTCTGCGCCGCCGAGTGCGCCCGCCGGGCAGCAGGCGTCGGGTGGCGAGCCACCGGGCAAGCGGCGTCGGGCGGGTGGCGGGGATCCTGGCGCTGGCGACGGGGACCCCGGCGCTTCGGGGCAGCCGCAGCCGCCGTCGCGCAGGGGCAAGAAGCGCGGGCTGTCCCCGCCTGCTCTGGGCAGCACGGGCAAAGAGGACGACGACGCTGGCAGGGCCTCGGGCGTCCCGCCCGCGGACCCGGCTCCTGCCGCGGTCGAGCCAGGCGTGGGGGCGCCACCTGCCGACCGCGAGTGGCATCGCTTTACGCCGAAGACGATCGATGAAAGGAAATGTTTGGCTCGTACTTGGGGGGATGGAGTGGGCGCGCAGTGCCGCAGTTTCCCCGCGGAGGGATGCGGCGTGTTCTGCAAGAGGCACTTCGGCCAGCAAGGGGCAAAGGGGTGGCATGGGCGCGTGGACGGGGCAATCCCGGAGGCAAAGTTGAAGGAGTTCCAGGAGCGAGCGGCGCGCAGTGCGTCGGGCGCGGTTTCTGCGCCGGTGGTTCCAGCGGCGGGGACCCTGCCCGAGGCTTCGCCCGCGGCTGCGCCTCCAGAGGTGTTCGCCCAGGGCGGCTTCGAGGGTGCGCGAGAGGCCGCCGCGTCCGAGGGTGCTGGGGATGCTGGCGCGCACTGTGGGGCTTCGGCCCCGTCAGTGGGCGGTGGAGGCGGGGCGACGACGAGGATTGTGGCTGGCGTTGTCGTTCGTGTGGGCGCCGGCGCTGGCACGGCGTCCACCGAACCGCCGCGCCCTCAAGCGCGCCCGCGCATCGCCACAATCGGGATTCCGGACGTGGAGGCCCACGAGAAGGAGCAGCAGGCGAGGGAGGCGGAGACCGCGCGCAGGCGACGCGAAGAGGGCGAACGGGGCCGCCTGACAGACAGGACAGGCGTAGACCTACCCCGCTCTGATCCACACAGGTTGGGATGAGATCGCCCCTCCATGGCCGCTTGCCAGGGCGTCCCTCATTGAGTGTGCGGGCGTGCGTTTGTGTATTTGTGTGTGTGCGTGTATGTGTGTCTGTGTGTCTTAGTGTGCGCGTGTATGTCCGCGTGCGCATTTGAGACCCGCGCTCGCGCCTGCGACGCGGCGCGCTTCCTGAGGAAACGTGCATCCTTGTGTGTGCGTGTGTGTGTGTGTGTCCGTGTGCGCGCACGGCGCTGCCACCCCCGCCGCTCCCTTCCCCCTTCTCCCCCCCCCTCTCCCCGGCGCTCCGCGAGGGCGGAGTGGCTGGAGTGGAGGGAGGGCCGGCCCCAACATGGGGCGGTGCCTCCCCCCTCCGGAGCGCCGGCGGGGAGGGCGGGGGCGCTTGGGGGCGGCTGGGGGGCGCGGGGGTAGAGTGCGCTGCTTAGTCGGGGAATGGGTCTGTCACCGCGTTGTCGTCTGTGCGTGGTTAGCCGCGGGTGTTCGCGATTGCGTCTGTGTGTGCGCTGTGTGTGTGTGTGTGTTTGTGGTGGTGGTGGTGGGGGGGGCTCGCGCGTGTCTCGTATGTGTGTGTGTGTTTGTGTGTGCGCGATCTTGTGTGCGTGTGCGCGTGCGTGTCTGGGTGCTCGCGCGTGTGTGTGAGTGAGTGTGTAAGCGTTTGCGTGTGTTTATGTCTGTGTGTCTGTGTGGCTGCATGTCCTCAAGCTCCTCAAGCTGTGTGTCAGATTTGTGGCTGCATGTGTCTGTGTGTCTGTCAGGCTGCATGTGTGGCTGCATGTGTCTGTGTGTCTGTGTGGGTTCTTGTGTATGTATGTGTGTTTGCGTGTGCGCGTTTGCGCGTGTGTGTGGACCTTTGCGTGTGTGTGTGTGTGTGCGTGTGTGTGCATGTGCGTATGTGCGCATGTGTGTGGAGCATGCTGGCGTACGTGTGTGCTCTTGTGTGCTAGTCTGTGTGTGTGTGTGCGTGTGCTTGCTTGTGTGATATCCTCTTTGCCATCCTGTTCGTTGTTCGTCTGCGCATGTGTGTGTGCGCGTGCGTGCGCGCGGTGCTACCGCCGTCCGCGCGCCCCCCCCCTCCCCCCTCCCCCCCCTCTGGCGCTCCGCGAGGGCGGAGTGGTTGGAGCGGAGGGAGGGCCGGCCCCAAAATGGGGCGGTGCCTCCCCCCTCCGGAGCGCCGGCGGGGAGGGCGGGGGCGCGTGGGGGCGGCAGGGGAGCGCGGGGGGGGGGGGCCGAGGTGGCTGCGGTGCGTGCGTCATCGTGTGGTCGTCAGTGCGTAGGTTTCCATGGATGCTTGCGCGTGCGTCTGTGTGCGTGGGTTGTGCGTGCGCGAGTGTGTGTGTGTGTGTGTGTGCGTGTGTGCGTGTGGGTGTTTGTGTGTGCCCCCGTGTGTCTATGTGCTTGTGTGATCCGTGTGCGTGTGCGCGTCCCTGTGTGTATGTGAGATGTGCTGTGTGTTCGTGTGTGCGCGTTTGCGCGTGTGTGTCGCCCTTTGCGCGTGGATGTGTTGCGTGTGCGTGTGTGTGTGAGTGTGTGCGTGTGTGTGTGTGTTTGTGTGTGTGTGCGTGTGTGTGTGTGTGGAACATGCTGGCGTATGTGTGCGTTCTTGTGTATGTATATGTATTTGTATGTGTGTGTGTGTTCGTGTGTGCGTGCTTATGTGCGTGTGCTCGTTTGTGTCAGTGCCTCTTTGCTATCCGGGTTTTGGACGCTACCAAGTGGACGCTTACAAGTTGGACGCTTACAATTCCAGGCTCCCAGGCAGATCTTCCTTGCGCGCTTTGTAGGGCCCGACGCATCGTAAACGGCGCCCCTGCAAGCGTCTACTGCGAGGATTGCAGCGTCCCGCGCATCATTTCAGACGGCCTGGCAGAGGTCCCCGTATGGCGTTCCGCGCTGGCTTCGCTGGCCGGATTTTTCCCGGATAGCTCCTTGGAGAGCTGAGCTCTTCAGATAAGAAGCCGGCTGTGGGTGGTGAGGAGCACGCGCCCACCTTCGCCGGTCTACCATTCTCGCAGCAACCCGCCGGAGGTTGCAGCGGGTCCGGGAGCGTGCCTTTCTTGCGTTTCCCAATACGTGTGGCTCCAGGGTGCGAAGCGCTTCGGCAGAGCT
The DNA here is from genome assembly GCA_963575745.1 of Prorocentrum cordatum. Classification (NCBI taxonomy): domain Eukaryota; class Dinophyceae; order Prorocentrales; family Prorocentraceae; genus Prorocentrum; species Prorocentrum cordatum. The sequence continues at coordinate 21,301 of CAUYUJ010000322.1, forward strand.
TCGGAAGAGCTGGGCAGTTCTTCCAGGCTCCAAGGCAGATCTCCCTCGCACGCATTTGCCACGCATGGTGGAAACACTGATGTAACTAGAGCACCGCCGAATTCAACACACGCAAATCATACCCCACTCCGTCGAGCAATGGCATGTGGTGCCCACTCCCTGCACCATGCAACCGCCGCCTTGGAGCATGAGCTATAGTGAATCGCCCATCCACAAGTATTTGCACTGATATGCTCACACTCTTGCAGACAATTTGAATTGACCTGGCGTCACATGCAGCGACCAGGTTGGGTACTTGACCGTCGGATATTTCCTGCACATTCCAGGTATCGATCACGGTCTCTGTCGCAGCCCGACCGCCCCGTCAATGATTCGGGCACCGTAGTGTCTGAAGAAACTGCACCGGCTTAATAGCAGGCTCAACGTGTGTCAAATTGTCACCATAGGGTTTCATTATTTTGTCGGTTTCCATTCTACAATCATTGTCTTTTGTGTAGTATCATCAGCATGTTATTGGCGGATCCGTCTCACCCCGTCGAATGTTTCTTCATATCAGAAAATAGTGCTTCAAACCGTGCTATCCCCGCCCACGTATCACGGTTCTCCCATCCCTCCCTTGAAACCCACCCCTTAAACTCAACATAACGTATATTCCAACCAGGATCGTGCCTGTCCGTACCCGCCTTCGTGATCCACTTGCTACCGACAGCCCGTCCCGCTGCTTGCTTCTGAACTTCATTGGTGAAGTCCTGGATCGCCGGTTCTGTTTTTGATGTCCTCGAGTCCAGAAATACTTGTAAGCGTCCACTTGTAAGCGTCAGCGAAGCGAAGCGCGGAACGTCGCACGGGGACCTCTGTCAAGCCGCCTGAAACGATGCGCGAGACGCTGGAAACATCGCAGGAGACGCTTGCAGGGGCGCCGTCTACGATGCGTGGGGCCCTATGCGTGATGTTGACCACTTGGGGGAATATTTAGATGCACTAAGCAAGTGCAGTGTTACTATGTTTCAAACTACACAGGCTGCAGTAATACCATGGGTGGGGATGGATGCTCAGACGGAACTTGAACCAGATATGCTGGGAATGCCGGGAGGAGGTCTTATGCAGGTGGACGGGAGAAGGGATGAGGCGAACTACCATGCAGAGAGGAGGGACATGCTTATGAGGTTCATGAGTACTTTGGGAATCTGTGCGGCGAACACATATGGAGTCCGACGTATCACACATATACCGTACTGTTCCACACATGTGCAGCGTGTGCTTGACTATATACTCATCCCTACACGTTGGTGCGCGGGATGAGGCAAGAGCGCACCAGGAAATGAGATGCCAGGTCGAGTTTGTTGAACCTATCAAAGCTACGCCAGGTAACGTGGAAATGCCAGTGCCTATAGTGATCACGTTCTGGTCTGGGTAAATCTCAAGACGACGGAGATCAGGCGCCCAGCTTTGCCACCCCGCCCTGTGTCCATGGTTGGCTGGCAGCCGACGGATGACACGGCGAGGAACATGTTTCGTGTGCTTGCGGATGTGTCGATTGAGGGACTTGCATCGGACACGGTAGGGACGGACCTGCAGCAGGTCGGACGGGTACTCTTGGAGACGGCAAAGCTTGTGGACCACACTAAGGGGCGCCCCAACTGCAAACCTATTCAGAGGCCCAGGGAGCTCATAGAGGTGGAGTCTGCCATCAGGCGTGGGGCCCTTGCGAATACTCCAAAAAAACTGCTGCGTAGGAGGAAGACCCTTAGGAGACAGCATAGGAGGAACCAACTCCTGCAGGACCACAGGGGATCCAGTAAGACCTCACGGTGTATCCTCAAGGAGCTGGAGTGTGAGGGTGTGCTGACAATGGACAGGACTAGGTGGAGTACGGAGATCACTAGGCATGCGACGGCGTCGTACCCTGTGTGCCTCATCAGAGCCATTGTGGAGCCCATGCTGGATAACATTGCTACCTTTGAGTTTCAGAACGTGTGCGGCGATGAGGTGAGATACAACAAATCGGTCCGAACGGGAGGTAAGGAGGGACCCATACTTTTCAATATTGTCTTGGAGGCCATCTGGGGATCTGTGATTCAGACTTGGGATACCTTAGGATACGGTGTCCGACTGGAAGGGGAGGGGACGGACGGTGCTCTTGTACACCACTTCTTGTGGGCGGACAATGTTACGCTCTGTGCTGCATCGCAGCTCCAGCTACAACAGATGATCGGTATGATGACGGTAACACTCAGACGGGCAGGGATGGACTGGAAGGAGGACTCTTTGGCGTATGTACTTTTTGGCCAGACGTACACAGGTGGCGATCCGCCGCTGCTCTGCCCGCTCTCGCCAGCCATCTGTGCGATTTCTGGAGATGAGGATCTCCCAGAGCACTTGCGCTCGACTGTCGTAATGCCGAGGAAGGAGGAGGTGGAGGTACTAGGAGTGAAGCTCAGCTCGGAAATCAAGGGATATCACGGCTTGTATCATCGACTGGAGAAAGGGAGGAAGGCCTATTTTGCTGACATCCAGTTTTATCGCTCCAGATCGGTCTCACTCAAAGAGAAGTTTCGCAGGTATGCCGCTCGTGTGCAGTCTGTGGTGTACCACGGATGTATAGGCTGGCCGTGCAATCTACGACTGCTGGAGAGGATTAAGGTCTGGGAGGGGAGGTGTCTCAACGGTATGCGAGGATTACACAAGAGGGAGGAGGAGACGTGGGAGGAGTTCAGGGACAGGACCACACCGAAGTCATACGAGCTATTCTTGCAGGCTGGCCACTGCAGTCTCCTAGAGAAGGTGGTCCGAGCCAATTTCGAGTTTGCGTTGGAGCTGGCCCAGTTTCATGATCGGGCCTTCGCCTCCACGGACATTCGTGGGGCACGAGCCTGGCGTCAGACGCTTCAGGCCATGCTACACTGTGCGGGGGAATGGTCACTACGGAGGGACAGACTTGTATCCATGTTCACGGGAGCCAGGAGGAGGGAAGGTACGAGGAGAGTGGGAGGGAGAGCGCATGCAAGCACTGACAGCTGGCATTGTCTTATGCTGGCGGCGAGTGGTAATTTACGCTGGTTTAGCATCAAGCGGAATGCAACGGACTGGTGGAATGTAGTTGCGTGCATGACAAAAATACAGCCTCGATGGGAGCCCATCTTCAGGAAACCGCCCTGTGCTCCTTGCCCTGTGGATACGTGGGACTCCCCTGAGGACTCCGACAGGCTCGCTCGTAGGATTGCCCACGGATATAACAACGAAACTGTCTGGCAGGAGGGCTCGGAGAGCTCATTGTTGGTTGAAATGACTGGTGATAGTATGTGTGTGGTGAACTGGGCCCGAGGGATCTGGGAATGCCGTGATCGTTCGTACCGCAGGAGAGTGCACGGTCTACAAAACGATATGAATCAACTGGCGGAGGATTACGACATCAGGTGTGCCACTGTAGGGGCGGATCCGTGGAAGCATATCTACAGAGAGTTCAATTGTGTTGCGGATGAGTTGACTTGGGAGGCGAGGAGGGGAAGGACGGGAAGATGGATTGACTTCAGATATTTACGACAACAGAGACATTGTATCAAACGTATCCGTGGAGGATGGGACGGTGGCGTGAGTGTTGAAGGCTCTGCTCTAGGTTGCTATGTGGAGGTCTCATTTGGGGACAACCACTGGCGACGAGTCTTCCAGGAGGCTTCTTTACTCCCTCTGGGGGCCACTGTTACAGATAGCGAGCTCACAGCTTGTGAACGCCTGCTCCAAGGTGTTCGGCAGATTATCTCTGAGATCCTCGGGCCTCCAACCCCAAAGAGGTTGAGAGGGCGTGAGGGGCCCTAGGGACTCTGCGCGGCTAGGGCGCACGCGCCCTGTGTAGCCGACCCCAACACCCCAACCAAGTTCCCGGAGAGCTCGCTGAGAGCTAGAGGGTTTAAGATAAGAAGCCGGTCGTTGGTGGTGCCCGCCAGCAGCCCATCTTCGCCGGTCCAGAATCCCCGCAGCGGTTCGTTCGAGCCGGCAGCTGGTCCGGGGGAGCTTCCAGCAAGCTTCCACGCGAGCCTACACGCGTGCAGGCACGCATGGAAGCGCTTCTGGCAGTGCTTCCGCAGCGCTGCAGGCGAGCTTTCCAGAGAGCCAGAAGAGCTTTGCGAGAGCGTTGCACGGCTCGCCCGGAAAGCTTTCTGGTGTGTTTGCCCTATGCTCTTCGGGTTTTGGACGCTACCAAGTTTGAGCTGTAGTATTTTTTCCCGTGATATTCGATCTTATTCCCGCTCGCCATCTTGATCTCAGCTCGATCGGGTGAATATTACTATCGAAAAGCACTGTGGCGGGATCGGCCGTTTTGAGTCATCTTGATACGCGCTGGCGGTTTTCTGAACATAACTCCAGCTTTAGGACAGCTACAGAGCTGGTAAGCGCAGCTAATCGATGTAGAATAATTCAGCGCGTCCGCCTGAATCCAGAGGTCTGAACTCGGTCTGTTAGCCGAGCTAGGTCCGCAAACCTATTCGTATTATTCGAGTCATCTTGACAGGAACTCTCGGTTTTCTGTACTTAACTCGAGCTCTAGGACAGCTACAGAGCTGACATTTACAGAAACCGATTCAGAATCATCAGTTGCGTTTGCCTGTCGAATCCAGAGCTCTGAACTCGGTCTGCTGCCCGATCTAGAATCGCGAAACTATTCGTTTTAGTCGAGTCATCTTGAGAAGTGCTCTCGGTTTTCTTCACTCAACTCGCGCTGAGGGGGGCTACTGTGCTGGTGGTCACAGGAATCGATTTGAAGACATCAGGCGCGTCCGCCTGTCGAATCCAGAGCTCGGAACTCGGTCTGCTGCCCGAATTAGGTCTGCGAAACTGCTGTATTGTTCGAGTCATCTTGAGAGGTGCTGTCGGTTTTCTGCATTAACTCGGGCTGTAGGGGGGCTGCAGGCTGGTAATGACAGGAGTCGATTCGCAGACATCAGACGCGTCCGGCTGTCGCATTCAGAGGTCAACAAATATTCACTATGAGTCGGAATGTTGGTAGGTGCTGTCGGTTTTCTCAACTTCGGCAAGAAAAATCTCGACGGACCTTTTGCTGACTTTTGGTCGGTTGAAAATTTTGTTCTCGAGATTTTAACATTCGTTAGAGCTCATTTTTTCCCACCATTTTGATCTTATTACCTCGTAGAGCTCTTCGGCATCGATGAGCTAGAGGAATTCCGGCGCAGGGTGGAGCTAGTCGGCCGACCCGGCCTTAAGAGACAAAGTGGTGACTTTGGGTCGATTTTGCTAAGATTCGAAAGATATTTGACAATTCATTTTGAGAAACCAGATTTTTCTCACGTGTAGTGGGTTATGACGCGTCTGCCAGTAAAATTTTCAGGTCCGTAGCTGCAATATTACTATCGAAAGATTTGCAGGAACCGATTTTCGATGAAAACCGAAAAATCGTGATTTTTCGAATTTTTCTGCTCTCGCTTGAGAAGCTTCCTTCATGTTCCGAGAAGCGCTGCAACGAAAGAGCTCTACGAGGTGCCCGGCGGTAACCTGGTTGACGGTTTACCGCCGGTTCCCATCCCGCTCGCCATCTTGATCTCAGCTCGATCGGGTAGATATTATTGCAAAAAAGCATCGCGGCGGGATCGGCTGTTTCGAGTCATCTTGATACGCGTTGTCGGTATTTTGTACTTACCTCGAGCTGTAGGGCAGCCACAGAGGTGATTATCACAGAAATCGATTGCGAATCATCAGGCGCGTTCGTCTGTTCCATCCAGAGGTCTGAACTCGGTCTGCTGCCCGAGCTATCGTTTTGTTGGAGTCATCTTGAGAGGTGCTGATAGTTTTCTGCACTGAACTCGGGCTGTATGGAGGCTTCAGTGCTGGTAATTAGAGGAATCTGGAGAGATCAGACGCGTCCGCCTGTCGAATCCAGAGCTCGGAACTCGGTCTGCTGCCCGAACTAGGTCCGCGAAACTATTCGTATTGTTCGAGTCATCTTGAGGGGTGCTGTCGGTTTTCTGCACTCAACTCGAGCTCTAAGGGGGCTGCATGGCTGGTAATCACTGGAATCGATTTAGAGACATCAGTCGCGTCCACTTGTCGCATTTAGAGCACTGAACTTGGCCTGCTGCCCGAGCTAGATCCGTAACACTATTCGTATTGTTCGAGTCATCTTCAGAGGTGCTGTCGATTCTCTGCATTTAACTCGGGCTGTAAGGGGGCTGCAAGGCTGGTAATCACATGAATCGATTCGGGAGACATCATGCGCGTCTGCCTGTTGCATTCAGATGTACGAACTCGGTCTGATACTCGAGCTAGATTCGCGAACCTATTTCTATTGTTCGAGTGATCTTGAGAGGTGCTGTCGATTTTCGCGCGTAACTCGCGCTTTAGGAGAGCTACGGAGCTCGTGCGCACAGAAACGATCCAGAAGCATGAGGGGCGTTTGGCTGTTGCATCGAGGGATGTGAAATCGTTTAGGCTCAAAAATTATTCGTTCTCTGCATTTTTTTCGACGTTATATATGCTCAGGAAGCTCTACGAGTCCCCCGGCGGTAAGGAAGGTTGACGGTTTACCGCCGGCGCCCAGTGACTCGTAGAGCTTCCCTAAGCTAACAGCTGGAAGCTTAAGAGTAATTCGGACGCACTGGCGGGCTAGTTGGCTCGAAAAATCTCGACGGAACTTTTGGTGACTTTTGCTCAGTTAAAAAATATGTTCTCAAAATTTGAACATTCGTTAGAGCTCTAGTATTTTTTCCCGTGATATTCGATCTTATTCCCGCTCGCCATCTCGATCTCAGCTCGATCGGGTGAATTTTACTATCTAAACGCACTGTGGCGGGATCGGCCGTTTCGAGTCATCTTGATACGCGCTGACGGTTTTCTGATCATAACTCGAGCTTTAGGGCACTACAGAGCTGGTAAGCACAGCTAATCGATGTAGAATGATTAGGCGCGTTCGCCTGTTGAATCTAGAGGTCTGATCTCGGTCTGTTAGCCGAGCTAGGTCCTCAAACCTATTCGTATTATTCGAGTCATATTGACAGGAACTTTCAGTTTTCTGTACTTAACTCGAGCTGTAGGACAGCTACAGAGCTGATATTTACAGAAACCGATTCAGAATCATCAGTTGCGTTTGTCTGTCGAATCCAGAGCTCTGAACTCGGTCTGCTGCCCGATCTAGAATCGCAAAACTATTCGTATTGGTCGAGTCATCTTGAGAAGTGCTCTCGGTTTTCTTGACTCAACGCGCGCTGAGGGGGGCTACAGTGCTGGTGGTCACAGGAATCGATTTGAAGACATCAGGCGCGCCCGCCTGTCGAATCCAGAGCTCGGAACTCGGTCTGCTGCCCGAATTAGGTCTGCGAAACTACTGTGTTGTTCGAGTCATCCTGAGAGGTGCTGTCGGTTTTCTGCACTTAATTCGGGCTGTAGGGGGGCTGCAGGGCTGGTAATGACAGGAGCCGATTCGCAGACATCAGACGCGTTCGCCTGTCGCATTCAGAGGTCAAAAAATATTCACTATGAGTCGGAATGTTGGTAGGTGCTGTCGGTTTTCTCAACTTAAGTCGAGCTAGGAAGCTCTACGAGTCCCCCGGCGGTAAGGAAGGTTGAGGAAGCGGAGTTTACCTCCCGCTCTCCCTCGGCCTTGTCCCGTCGGGGGGCTCACTCGAGCTGCATCGTGCAGTCAGGCAGCCTGCCCCTGGCCCGCCGCGCGGGGGGCGCGTGGCGATTGGGCCACTTCGGCGACGCCTGCACTTGTTTGCGGCATTGTTTGCACTTGTTTGCGAGCAGGCCGCCTGCACTTCTTTGCGGCATTTTGCCGCGTCGAGCTGGACGGGACGAGCCAGAGTCAATCGATCGATTTGGACCGCTGGGGAGCCAACTTCGGACATTGGGAGTGGGAGTATCTTGCCAGACAGGTTGGTAGAGCTCGACACGACGATAAGGATTCTCTAGTCGACATACCATCTGGGCCACCTGATCTCTCTCCCACTTTACCTCACCATCCTGTTGCCCCATATAACTTTCATCAGTTGAGTGCACATCTCAAACGTACTCGAGAAGATCGATCGTTCTGTGCGAAGTGGAATATCCCTTGTAATATCTCAGACGGCAAGATGGCTGCCTCATCAGCTGCTGCGGTCCCCGAGGTTTTCGCTATGGACGCCACGGATATGCCCGTTCCAGGAGCCAAGGAGGAGGAGGTCCCAGAGGGAAAACGGGTCAAAATTCAGACGGTTGAAGGCCTCGAGGAGGCCATGACAAAGGGGATGGACAAGATCACGACGCTTGTTGCATCTCTGGGAGGTAAGATGACGGAGGGCTTCCAATCAACACATCGAAGCATCACGGATCTCGGCACCCAGCTCAATGCTCGTGTTGATTCGGTGGAGAAAAATGTACAGCAGGCGATGACGGACATAGATGCTATTACTAAGAAGGTTGAGGATCAGAGGCTCCAGATAATCCAGCTCCAGCAGGCTCCTGCAGGTGGGGCCCCCAGAGCAGGCACCTCTACGACAGCGTCCTCGGCGGAAACTCGGCAGTCAGTGCAGAATTTCACCCCATCGTTCGTCGAGCTCAAGGGATGGGTGACGGACTGGAGGGATGCAGAGAAGCGTCAGGAGGAGATGTTATCACAGCAGGCGTTGAATTCACTGCTGAATGAGGTCCTGGCTGGAGAATGGTTCAGTGGTGTGAAGGAGTTTCTGGACCTGAACCAATCCAAGAGGTTCAACACAGGTAGAGAGGCGTGGGGGTATTCGCGTGCTCGGCTCTATTTCCAGAATGGGGTTACCAGTGACCAGCTGTGGGATCTTCGTCGTCGACTCGTTGCCGCGATCGCCGACAACAAACTCCAGCACGCTCCCAGGGCCCTCAAGGTCCACGTGGAGGCCCCCCCCTGGAAGAAGCCCCATCTGGATGCCGCTGGGATCTTTCAGGCCAAGTTCAAGAGTTTCAAGAAGCATCATTCGAATCTCAGGGCTGAGACGGGACCACCGATTACGTTCATGTGGGGCTCCAGTGACCACTTACCACCTCCAGGGAAGATTGTGGCCAAGTTCTCTCTGCAGAATGGCTGGGAGATCACTCGTGCAATGAATCAGCTTGAGCCAGGGATCAACATTGATGAGTTGCGAGCGAGGATTTCCAGTACGAACTAGAGGTGCCACGACACCATTGCGTCATGGAATGTGCGTCGGGCAGGTGCAGAGAACGGCCATGACATAATTAATTCACTACGTCGTTTAGATGTGGGACTCGCGGGGTTGTGCGAGTGTCAGTTCCTTTCAGTTCGTGATCTCAGCATGCGAGGTTACACAATTTTTCGGAGTACTTGTCGGAAGGCTGCGGTGATTATGTCTAAGTCTTGGAGAGACTCGCTCAGAGCCACATATCGTGGCAAAGGTTTTGTCATTTGTAGTTATTCTAGTGTTACGGTTATTGTTGCATATATGCCACATGAGAGTATCAATGCCCTTACGGAAGAACAGTATGAGCATGATGTGTATGAACAGATATTGTTTGATATATCCCAAGTGCTTCGCACACATAGGTCTAAGTTCCCGAAGCAGCCGCAGGACCTGGTCTTCTTGACAGATGCTAACGTCGAACTCGAGCCAGATTCGGAGGTCAACGGCTTTAGAGTTACTGGATCAGGGCTTCTGGAGGCGTCTGGGATTGCTGGGGAGTCTACGGAGATTGATACTGGGATGGAGGAGGGAGCGGATGACGGCAACCCGTATATGACTCAAACAAAACGTGGTGCACGCAAAGCCAGACCTCATAGGCTTGTCTCGGGCTTCGAAATTCGACGGGCGTCTAGGTTGCAATCGATGAGGAGGGCCCTACTGGACTTCTGCGGGCTCTGGGGCATCAGGATGGAGAACACATTCGGGCAGAGGAGGGTTACTTTCAAATCAGGTACGGGGGTGGAGAAGGTGCTCGACTATGTTGGTGTCAGCCGTCGTTTACACAGGCAGGAGCTCACCGTTGGCTGGATGCTGCCTTCGGAAGTCGGCCACGCCTGGACGGAGCACCCTTGCAGCAGATACGAGCGTGCGCTGTCTGACCACGCCTGCATAGTTGTTCGCTTGTCTTGTGCACCGTCTGCGAAGAGACGGACCCAGCCTGCTCGAAAATTCATCCACTTGCAACCGGTGTCACAGCTGGAGTTTGCGAAGAACATGGACGATCGGGGCAGTCGTTACCGTGCTCTGTGCCAGGAAAATGCTGACCCAGAGGATCGACAGGAGATGTTGGATACGCTGGGACCTGACCTCATAAAGGCCGCCGAGGAGACCCCCCAGAAAGATATCAATCCCAGGAATAATGTGCCAAAGAAATCCGAGATCCACTGGGCCGCCCAGGCAAGTAAACGTGAAGCTCTTCGTCGGGGGGATAGAGAGGAGGCTAAACGGTGCTCAAAGATTGTGAGGAGAGAAAGAAGGAGGCTAGAGGCAAGAGTACAGAGGTGGAGGACGGAAATGAACACGAGGAGGAGGAGGAGGGCCAAGACGGAGACGTTGATCCTTGCCAACGGGATGGAGTCTCAGAACCGCGAGGAGTGGGGGGACGAGATATTGGGGCACATGAAGTCTAAGGTGGAGGACCCCGAGGCCAGAGAGGTGACCCTGCGTGAGCTTCAGTCGCTGCGTGGTCTATGTTCGGGAAGCGGATCCTCAGAGGTGTTCTCGATGTCGCTCCTGCTGCGGGCGAGGGCGAAGCTGTCCACGGGAAAGGCCCCAGGTCCCGACAACGTGACTGTCACGATGTTGAAACAGCTCTCGTGGGCATCTGTGCGACGTGTTCTGGTGAGCTTCCAAGGTGTGTATTCCAGAAGGTTATGTTGTCCCGACAGTTGGCGTCAACTAGCTGCCACACTCATGCCAAAAGAAATGGACATACAACATTTGACAGATACACGTATGCTATGTCTACAGTCGTGTCTTATGAAATGGTACATGACATGTATTGTGATGTTGATTGAGAAGAGGATTGAGGAGCACCGACACTATGTATGCCTGTACGGATTCAGATCGGGACGCAAAACATCGGAAATCACCAGCGTTGCCAAGAGGCTCAGCCAGCACTCCGCTGTCTGGGGCAAAGGAGACAGTTTGTGGCTTGCCAATCTTGATATCTTACAAGCTTTCGATAATGTTACTCCGTGCCTCGCCATGCGCTGTCTTCGTGCTCTTGACATACCTGCTGATCTCATTGTGGCGTTGATTGAACCCATGATGGATAATCAGTGCGTGGCCAGCTTCGAGGGCATCGAGGCATCGTCAGCGGTCTATTGGGACAAATCTATTCGAACGGGAGGAGTAGAGGGACCTATGATTTTTCTGGCAGTTTCTATTGTACTCTGGAGAGATGTTATCGACAGATGGAGGCAAGAAACGCAGTACGGCATCAAATTGGAAAATGATGAGCGCATGTTCAATGGTGAGCGTATGACCCACAGTTTCTGGGCAGATAATCTTTTGTTGTATGCGAAGACCCGCACTGACCTTGAGTTGATGGTGCGTGACATGAGTATCCCCCTGATGAATGCAGGAATGACCTGGAAGCCGAAATCTTTGATGTATATTTACTTTGGTGCGCCGCCTGGCATCCCGCCGTCCCCTGAGCAGGATATCCGTGTGCTGGTGCCGTCTAGTGACGCCGCTCTTGGGACCCGAGAAGTGGTCCTACCGCGTGTTCAAGCGTTTGAGATCCTGGGAGCCACTCTGGAGGAGACCTGGAAGGACCACTCGGACTCAGAGGCCATGCTCCAGAAAGCCCAGAGGATGTTCTTTGGGGAAATCGCGTATTACCGCTGTTCTGGGATTGACTTGGCTGAAAGATTTACTCGCTATCAAGCTAAAGTGATTGCTGCATTATTATTCAACTGTGAGGGCAGAACGCCCGACTATTCTACCATTGCTGCTGTTCACTATTTTGAAGGCAGATGTCTAGCTATAATGTCAGGTATACGCAAGCGGAGAACTGAAGGCTGGTCTGAGTTTCAACGTAGGCGATACAAAGCGGGACGACAGAGTTTTGCTGGACTTGGATTCCGAAGTGCGGTGCAGATATGGATATTTCGTTGTTGGGATTGGGCTAAGGATGTCTCAGTTGCTGCAAGTATTCGTATGAGGAGATACACAACACACACAGAGGAGGAGGAGGGAGAGACGGTACCAAATCGGCGTCAGAGGAAAACTCGGGCGATGGCGGCGGCGGCGACTTCTCAAACATATCATGTATCTCAGATATCCCAGATGTCGAGTGGCTGTCGCCGGCGTACACCAGATGATCAGCCTGCCATACCTGAGGAGTCGGACATGTCACGTGAATGGATGATATCTAGGCTGGCCATGTTACATGGAAGGGGGAAGTGGACGGAACATCGTGACACATGTATTCTAGCAATGCCTGTAAAAGATAGGAAGCAGCTGACACGCATGAACATAGGCGGCCGCCCCCGTGGACATACTGCGTGGGACTGGTGCTTGTGCGATCTCTTTGGTTGTGAGTGGTACCTCTCATTCGACAGTTCCGCTGGGTCCCGTGAGAAATACTGCAAGCATTTGCTGACTGTGATTGGTATGCAACACTTGTTCGACTTGTTTGTTCTACCCAGGCCGCCTGGTGTGAGACATGTGAAGGCAGAGGAGGAGGAGGAGAGTGAGATGAATGAGAGGATGAGCAAACGTATTGCCGCAAATTTTGAGAATGAAACGGAGTGGAGGTGTGAGAATATTGAGCGTCTTGGGATGGAGATCTTGGGAGATAGTAAGACTGTTGTAAACTGGATGTGTGGTGAGTGGCAGATTCGCAACAAGCAGTATGTACGACTGGTGGGAACACTACAAAATACGGTATCGATGCTGTCTGGATGGGGACTGACCTCACCTGCATCGGGACAGAATCTGTATAAGCATTTCTTTCGTGAGGGTAATGAGCGTGCGGATAAATTGTCGTGGGAGGCCAGAGGTGGCCAAACTATTACTCGCTGGTTTGCATATGATAAGTTCCTCAGTACTCGTAAGACTGCTCTCCGTGGTGCATTCGATGGGGGTGTCAGTAATGAAGGATGTGGAGGTGGGTGGTGGCTTCAGATTGGCGTTGTAGGTAGGGGTTCCAGCGTGCAGGTTGATTTTCCCATCTCCTCCTCCTCCTCCTCCTCCTCTTCCTCCTGCACCAGCTCGCACAGCTTCCATTGGCACGATGTGGCCGAGGAGGCGATGAGCTTGCCTCCTGGTAGCACGGTAACCTGCTGTGAACTAGCTGCCTGCGCTGCCCTGACGAGAGCTGCTGCTAAGGTGGCGTGCGCTCTGCTACGACCTACCTAAGATGGTGGGGGCTCAGTTGCACTGCTCCGCCGATTCGGATTCGGATTCTAGTGGCGGACCGCAAACCGCAAAAAAAACCAAGGTTGACGGTTTACCGCCGGCGCCCAGTTCCGGGGCGCTGGAGACCTAGTTGGCAAGACAAATCTCGACGGACCTTTTGGTGACTTTGGTCTGTTTGTTCTCGAAATTCAACCATTCGTTAGAGCTCTAGTTTTTTTTTTCACGTGGTATTCGATCTTATTCCCGCTCGCCATCTTGATCTCAGCTCGATCGGGTACCTTTCACTGCCAAAAAGCGTCCAGGCGGGATCGGCCGTTTCGAGTCATCTTGATACGCGCTTTCGGTTTTCTCAAGACAACTCGAGCTTCAGGACAGCCACAGAGCTGATAAGCACATCTAATCGATTCAGAATGTTCAGGCGCGTTTGCTTGTTGAATCGAGAGGTATGAACTCGGTCTACTAGCCGAGCTAGGTCCGCAAACCTATTTGTATTATTCGAGTCATCTTGACTGACGCTCTCAGTTTTCTGTACTTGACTTGAGCTACAGGACAGCTACAGAGCTGATACGTACAGAATCGGATTCAGAATCATCTGTTGCCGTTGTTTGTTGAATCCAGAGCTCTGAACTCGGTCTGCTGCCCGATCTAGAATCGCGAAACTATTCGTATTGTTCGAGTCATCTTGAGAGGTGCTGTCGGTTTCCTGCACTTAACTCGGGCTGTAGGGGGGCTGCAGGACTGGTAATCACAGGGATCGATTCAGAGACATCAGGCGCATCCGCCTTTCGAATCGAGAGCCGAAATCTGTCTGCTGCCCGAACTAGGTTCGCGAAACTATTCGTATTGTTCGAGTCATCCTGAGAGGTGCTGTCGGTTTCCTGCACTTAACTCGGGCTGTAGGGGGGCTGCAGGACTGGTAATCACAGGGATCGATTCAGAGACATCAGACGCGTCCGCCTGTCGCATGCAGAGGTCTGAACTCGGTCTGATACTCGAGCTATTCGTACTGTTCGAGTCATCTTGAGAGGTGCTGTCGATTTACGCACGTCACTCGGGCTGTAGGAGAGCTACAGAGCTCGTACAGAAGACAATCCAGAAGCATCGGGGGCGGTCGGCTGTTGCATCCGAGAGGTCTGAAATTGCTTGGGCTGAAAAACTATTTTTTCTGTGTTATTTTTTTCGACATTATATGTTGTCAGGAAGCTCTATGAGTCCCCCGGCGGTAACCAAGGTTGACGGTTTACCGCCGGCGCCCAGTTATTGCTGGGAGCTTAAGAGTAATTCGGGGGCGCCGGAGAGCTAGTTGGCAAGAAAAATCTCGACGGACCTTTTGGTGACTTTTGGTCGGTTGAAAATTTTGCTCTCGAAATTCAACCATTCGTTAGAGCTCTAGTATTTTTTCCCGTGCTATTCGATCTTATTCCCGCTCGCCATCTTGATCTCAGCTCGATCGGCTACCTTTCACTGCCAAAAAGCGTCCAGGCGGTATCGGTCATTTCGAGTCATCTTGATACGCGGTGACGGTTTTCTCAAGATCACTCGAGCTTTAGGACAGCTACAGAGCTGGTAAGCACAGCTAATCGATTCAGAATGATCAGGCGCGTTCGCCTGTTGAACCCAGAGGTCTGAACTCGGTCTGCTAGCCGAGCTAGGTCCGCAAACCTATTCGTATTATTCGAGTCATCTTGACAGACGCTCTCGGTTTTCTGTACTTAACTCGAGCTACAGGACAGCTATAGAGCTGATGCGTACAGAATCTGATTCAGAATCATCAGTGGCCGTTATCTGTTGAATCCAGAGCTCTGAACTCGGTCTGCTGCCCGCTCTAGAATCGCGAAACTATTCGTATTGTTCGAGTCATCTTGAGAGATGCTGTCGGTTCTCTGCACTTAACTCGGGCTGTAGGGGGGCTGCATGGCTGGTAATCACTGGAATCGATTCGGAGACATCAGGCGCGTCCACCTTTCGAATCCAGAGCTCCGAGCTCTGTCTGCTGCCCGAACTAGGTTCGCGAAACTATCCGTATTGTTCGAGTCATCCTGAGAGGTGCTGTCGGTTTCCTGCACTTAACTCGGGCTGTAGGGGGGGCTGCAGGGCTGGTAATCACAGGAATCGACTCAGAGATATCAGACGCGTCCGCCTGTCGCATGCAGAGGTCTGAACTCGGTCTGATACTCGAGCTAGGTTTGCCAAACTATTCGTATTGTTCGAGTCATCTTGAGAGGTGCTGTCGATTTACGCACGTAACTCGGGCTGTAGGAGAGCTACAGAGCTCGTACAGAAGACAATCCAGAAGCATCGGGGGCGTTCGGCTGTTGCATCCGAGAGGTCTGAAATTGCTTGGGCTGAAAAATTAGTTTTCCCGTGTAATTTTTCTCGAAATTATATGTTCTCAGGAAGCTCTACGAGTCCCCCGGCGGTAAGACAGGTTGACGGTTTACCGCCGGCGCCCAGTAACCCGTAGAGCTTCCCTTAGCAAGTTAATGCTGGAAGCTTAAGAGTAATTCCGGGGCGCCGGAGAGCTAGTTGGCAAGACAAATCTCGACGGACCTTTTGGTGACTTTTGGTCGGTTGAAAATTTTGTTCTCGAAATTCAGCCATTCGTTAGAGCTCTAGTATTTTTTCCCGTGATATTCGATCTTATTCCCGCTCGCCATCTTGATCTCAGCTCGATCGGGTACCTTTTACTGCCAAAAAGCACAGGGGCGGGATCGGCCGTTTCGAGTCATCTTGAAACGCGCTGTCGGTATATTGGACTCTCGAGATGAAGGACAGCTACAGAGCTGGTAAGCACAGCTAATCGATTCAGAATGATCAGGCGCGTTCGCCTGTTGAACCCAGAGGTCTGAACACGATCTGCTAGCCGAGCTAGGTCCGCAAACCTATTCGTATTATTCGAGTCATCTTGAGAGGCGCTTTCTGTTTTCTGTACTTAACTCGAGCTACAGGACAGCTACAGAGCTGATACGTACAGAATCTGATTCAGAATCATCAGTGGCCGTTATCTGTTGAATCTAGAGCTCTGAACTCGGTCTGCTGCCCGATCTAGAATCGCGAAACTGTTCGTATTGTTCGAGTCATCTTGAGAGATGCTGTCGGTTCTCTGCACTTAACTCGGGCTGTCGGGGGGCTGTATGGCTGGTTATCATTCGAATCGATTCGGAGACATCAGGCGCGTTCGCCTTTCGAATCCAGAGCTCCGAACTCTGTCTGCTGCCCGAAGTAGGTCCGCGAAACTATTCGTATTGTTCGAGTCATCCTGAGAGGTGCTGTCGGTTTCCTGCACTTAACTCGGGCTGCAGGGGGGGATGCAGGGCTGGTAATCACAGGAATCGATTCAGAGACATCAGACGCGTCCGCCTGTCGCATGCAGAGGTCTGAACTCGGTCTGATACTCGAGCTAGGTTTGCCAAACTGTTCGTATTGTTCGAGTGATCTTGAGAGGTGCTGTCGATTTGCGCACGTAGCTCGGCTGTAGGAGAGCTACAGAGCTCGTACAGAAGACAATCCAGAAGCATCGGGGGCGTTCGGCCGTTGCATCCGAGAGGTCTGAAATTGCTTTGGCTGAGAAACTATTTTTTCTGTGTAATTTTTTTCGACATTATATGTTGTCAGGAAGCTCTACGAGTCCCCCGGCGGTGACAAAGGTTGACGGTGTACCGCCGGCGCCCAGTTGGCCGACCCGGCACCGACGGACAAAGTGACAACTTTTGGGTGGTTTTGCGAATATTTGAAAGATATTTGACCATTTATTTTGAGAGAGCAGATTTTTCGCACCTGTAGACGACTATGAGGGCCTCTCCGTCTTAATATGAGCTCTCTAGCTGCATTTTTACTGTCAAAACACTTGGCGAAACCCACTTTATGTCGACATGGAAAAAAATCATGTTTTCTCTTTCCTGAGAATTGCTTCCAGAAGCCCTCTCTTTTCATATTAGGAGCTCTACGAGGTTCCCAGCGGTGACGAGGTTGACGGTTCACCGCCGGCGCCAGTTCCGGGGCGCTGGAGAGCTAGTTGGCAAGAAAAATCTCGACGGACCTTTTGATGACTTTTGGTCGGTTGAAAATTTTGTTCTCGAAATTCAACCATTCGTTAGAGCTCTAGTATATTTTCCCGTGATATTCGATCTTATTCCCGCTCGCCATCTTGATCTCAGCTCGATCGGATACCCTCTACTGCCAAAAAGCGTCCAGGCGGGATCGGCCGTTTCGAGTCATCTTGATACCTCGTAGAGCTCTTTGTCATCGATGAGCTAGAGGAATTCCGGCGCGGGGTGGAGCTAGTTGGCCCACCCGGTTGGGGCGAACAAATTTATGACTTTTGGTCGGTTTTGCGGGAATTTACAAGATATTTAACCATTTATTTTGAGGAAGCAGATTTTTGCGCGTCGCATTGGCATATAAAGTCCTCTCTGACAGCAGCTCAGCTCTCCCGATGCATTTTCTTATGAGTTGACTTCTCGGAACTGAGCGAATATAAATATCGAAAAAATCGAAAAAGAAGATATTCGACAAATCTCTATTTTGTGATTCTACTTCCATTCTTAACATTCTTACCAGTGTAAGGAGCTCTACGAGATTCGCGGCGGTGACCAGATTGACGGCTCACCGCCGGCGCCAGTACGCGGTGTCTGTTTTCCCAAGGTAACTCGAGCTTCAGCACAGCTACAGAGCTGGTAAAGCACAGCTAATCGATTTAGAATGATCAGGCGCGTTCGCCTGTTGATCCCAGAGGTCTGAACTCGGTCTGCTAGCCGAGCTAGGTCCGCAAACCTATTCGTATTATTCGAGTCATCTTGAC
Source organism: Prorocentrum cordatum (assembly GCA_963575745.1). Taxonomy (NCBI): domain Eukaryota; class Dinophyceae; order Prorocentrales; family Prorocentraceae; genus Prorocentrum; species Prorocentrum cordatum. The sequence continues at coordinate 39,406 of CAUYUJ010000322.1, forward strand.
AGACGCTCTCGGTTTTCTGTACTTAACTCGAGCTACAGGACAGCTACAGAGCTGATACGTACAGAATCTGATTCAGATTTATCAGTGGCCGTTGTCTGTTGAATCCAGAGCTCTGAACTCGGTCTGCTGCGATCTAGTATCGCAGAACTATTCGTATTCTTCGAGTCATCTTGAGAGATGCTGTCGGTTCTCTGCACTTAACTCGGTCTGTAGGGGGGCTGCATGGCTGGTAATCACTGGAATCGATTCGAATACATCAGGCGCGTCTGCCTTTCGAATCTAGAGCTCCGAACTCTGTGTGCTGCCCAAACTAGGTCCGCGAAGCTATTCGTATTGTTCGAGTCGTCTTCAGAGGTGCTCTCGGTTTTCTGCACTTAACTCGGGCTGTAGGGGGGGGGGGCTGCAGGGCTGGTAATCACAGGAATCGATTCAGAGACATCAGACGCGTCCGCCTGTGGCATGCAGAGGTCTGAACTCGGTCTGATTCTCGAGCTAGGTTTGCCAAACTATTCGTATTGTTCGAGTAATCTTGAGAGGTGCTGTCGATTTACGCACGTAGCTCGGGCTGTAGGAGAGCTACAGAGCTCGTAGAGAAGACAATCCAGAAGCATCGGGGGCGTTCGGCTGTTGCATCCGAGAGGTCTGAAATTGCTTGGGCTGAAAAAATATTTGTTCTGTGTGATTTTTTTCGACATTATATGTTGTCAGGAAGCTCTGCGAGTCCCCCGGCGGTGACAAAGGTTGACGGTTTACCGCCGGCGCCCAGTTGGCAAGACAAATCTCGACGGACCTTTTGCTGACTTTTGGTCGGCTGAAAATTTTGTTCTCGAAATTCAACAATTCGTTTGAGCTCTAGTATTTTTTCCGACCATATTCGATCTTTTTCCCGGTCGCTGTCTTAATCTCAGCTCGATCGGGTAAATATTTCTGCAAAAAAGCGTCGCGGCGGGATCGGCTGTTTCGAGTCATCTTGATACGCGTTGTCGGTATTTTGTATTTAACTCGAGCTGTAGGGCTGCTACGGAGCTCATTTTCACAGACATCGATTGCGAATCATCAGGCGCGGTCGTCTGTTCTATCTAGAGGTCTGAACTCGGTTTGCTGCCTGAGCTAGGTTCGCGAAACTATTCGTATTGTTCGAGTCATCTTGAGAGGTGCTGTCAGTTTTCTGCACTTAACTCGGTCTGTAGGGGGGACCACAGGGCTCGTACCCACAGAAATCGATTCGGAGACATCAGGCGCGTCCGCCTGCCAAATCCAGAGCTCAGAACTCGGTGTGGTGCCCGAGCCAGGTCCGCAACGCTATTTGTATTCTTCAATTCATCTAGAGATGCTGTCCGTTTTCTGCACTTAACTCGAGCTGTAAGGGGGCTGCAGGGCTGGTAATCACTGGGATCGATTCAGAGACATCAGTCGCGTCCGCCTGTCGCATTCAGAGCTCTGAACTCTGCTGCTTGAGCTAGGTCCGCGAAACTATTCGTATTGTTCGAGTCGTCTTCAGAGGTGCTCTCGGTTTTCTGCACTTAACTCGGGCTGTAAGGGGGCGGCAGGGCTGGTAATCACAGGAATCGATTCGGAGACATCCAGGCGCGTCTGCCTCTTGCATTCAGAGGCCTGAACTTGGTCTGATACTCGAGCTAGATTCGCGAAATTATTTCTATTGTTCGAGTGATCTTGAGAGGTGCTGTCGATTTATGCACGTAACTCGGGCTATAGAAGAGCTACGGAGCTCGTGCGCACAGAAAACGATCCAGAAGCATGTGGGGCGTTCGGCTGTTGCATCGAGAGGTCTGAAATCGTTTAGGCTACTATTCGTTCTCTGCATTTTTTTCGACATTATATATGGTCAGGAAGCTCTACGAGTCCCCCGGCGGTAAGAAAGGTTGACGGTTTACCGCCGGCGCCCAGTTGGCGAAATGTCGAAAAGGGACGCGATCATACCTTCCGCGGCCTGGCTCAGCCGATTTTGCAGTTCTAACAATTCGTTTGGGCTGTTATACCTCGTAGAGCTCCTCGGCATCGATGAGCTAGAGGAATTCCGGCGCGGGGTGGAGCTAGTTGGCCGACCTGGCCAGACTGGACAAAGTGGTAACTTTTGGGTGGTTTTGCGAATATTCGAAAGATATTTGACAATTCATTTTGAGAAAGCAGATTTTTACTCCGAGCATTGGTATCTTAACTTTATTATGCGAGCAGCTCAGCTCTTTCGAGACAGTTTCACTATCTAAACATTTGGGGGATCTGACGTCACGTTGAGACAGAGAAATGCATTTTTTTTTCTCCAAGAAATGCTCTGAGAAGCGGTCTGCTTTGAATCTGAGCGTTTTTACGCGTGCAAGGAGCTCTACGAGGTTCCCGGCGGTGACCAGGTTGACGGTTTACCGCCAGCGCCAGTTTGCGCAGAGCGAAGTTTTTACATAAGTTACCTCGCACATTCTTAGTTCATTCCGTCGAAAAATTCTCCCGAGCGAAGCCAGGGACCGACTTCACGTTGGCAGTCCAAAAATACCTCGTAGAGCTCTTCGGCATCGATGAGCTAGAGGAATTCTGGCGGGGGGTGGAGCTAGTTGGCCGACCCGACCAAAAGAGACAATGTGATAATCTTGGGTCGGTTTTGCTTTGATTTGAAAGATATTTGACAATTCATTTTGAGAACTGGTATTTTTCTTACGTGTAGTGGGTTATGTCGCGTCTGCCAGTTCAATTCTTAGGTCCGTAGCTGCAATATTACTATCAAAAGACTTGCTGGAACCAACTGCGTTCGAAGTCATCTTGACACGCGTTCACGGTTTTCTGTACTTAACTCGAGATTTCGAGAGCTACAGAGCTGATACTTGCAGGAACCGATTCAGAATGATCAGGCGCGTTCGCCTGTTGCATCCAGAGGACTGAACTCGGTCTGCTACTCGAGCTAGGTCCGTAGAAGTCACCTTCACCAGTGCTGCCGGTTTTCTGTACTCAACTCAAGATTCAGAGGAGCTACAGAGCTGGTACGCACATAAACTGATTTAGTATCACCAGGCGCTTGCGTCTGTTGCATCGAGAGGCCTGAACTCGTTCTGCTAGTCGAGCTAGATCCACAACACTATTCGTATTTCTCAAGTTCTCTTCAGAGGCGCTGTCGGTATTCTGCACTTAACTCTAGCTGTAGCACAGCTACAGAGGTGGTACGCACAGAATCCGATACAGAATCATCGAGGGCGTTTGGCTGAAGCATCTAGATCTCTGAACAGAGTCTGCTTCTCGAGCTAAGTCCGCAAAACTATTTGTGTGCGATCGATTTTTTAGAGTTTTTTGGCTCTCGCTTAAGCTTGCTTCGCGTGTTCCGAGGAGCTGGGCAAGAAAAGAGCTCTACGAGGTCCCCGGCGGTAGCCAGGTTGACGGTTTACCGCCGGCGCCTAGTCGACTGGCGCCGGCGGTGAACCGTCAACCTGGTCACAGCCGGGAATTTCGTAGAGCTCCTTGCACGCGTTTAGTACCTTGTAGGTCTCTTCGGTATCGATGAGCTAGAGGAATTCCGGCGCGGGGTGGAGCTAGTTGGTCGACCCGACGAGAAAGGACAATGTGACAACTTTTGGGTAGTTTTCCGAATATTTCAAAGATATTTGACCATTTATTTTGAGAAAGCAGATTTTTACGCCGAGCATTGGCATATAAACTTTGTTCCCTGAGCAGCTCGGCTCTCTAGAGTTAGTTTTAGTATCAGCTGACTTCCGGGAACCGACTTTATCTTCACTCCAAAAATCTCAATTTGACGTTTTTCTCGAAAAGCTCACGCAGAAGCTCTCCGCTTCGATCCTAAGCTTTCTTACGGGTGCAAGGAGCTCTAGGAGGTTCCCGGCGGTGACCAGGTTGACGGTTCACCGCCGGCGCCAGTTGCTCAGCATCAAGAGTATAGCTGTGCTGAATCTCGACTTACATGCATAAAACCGTCAACGCGTGTCGAGATGACTCACAACTGACAGCGGTTCCCTCAACTCTTTTGATAGTGATAATGCAGCTACGGACCTGCAAATTTTACTGGCGAGCGCGACATAACCTACTACACGTGAGAAAAAATATTGGTTCTCAGAACGAATTTCAAACTTTTGCATACATTTAAAAAAACCGATCCCAGGTTACCACATCCTCTCTTCTCGTCGGGCCGGCCAACTAGCTCTACCTGCGCCGGAATGCCTCTTAGCTCTTTGCTGAAGAGCTCTACGAGGTATGAGCTAGAAGAATAACTGGTAGAGCTTCCCTTAGCTAGTTGCTGGAAGCTTAAGAGTAAGTCTGGCGCGCTGGAGAGCTAGTAACTCGTTTGAGCTTCCCTTAGCAAGTTGTTGCTGGAAGCTTAAGAGTAATTCCGGGGCGCTGGAGAGCTAGTTGGCAAGAAAAATCTCGACGGACCTTTTGGTGACTTTTGGTCGGTTGAACATTTTGTTCTCAAAATTTGAACATTCGTTAGAGCTCTAATATTTTTTCCCGTGATATTCGATCTTATTCCCGCTCGGCATTTTGATCTCAGCTCGATCGGGTACCTTTTACTGCCAAAAAGCACAGGGGCGGGATCGGCCGTTTCGAGTCATCTTGAAACGCGCTGTCGGTATATTGGACTCTCGAGATAAAGGACAGCTACAGAGCTGGTAAGCACACCTTATCGGTTCAGAATGATCAGGCGCGTTCGCCTCTTGCATCCAGAGGTCTGAACTCGGTCTAGCCGAGCTAGGTCCGCAAACTTATTCGTATTATTTGAGTCATCTTGACAGGCGCTCTCGGTTTTCTGCACTTAACTCGAGCTATAGGACCGCTACAGAGCTTATATTTACAGAAACCGATTGGAAATCATCAGTCGCGTTCGTCTGTTGAATCTAGACTCTGAACTCGGTCTGTTCCCCGATCTAGAATCGCGAAACTATTCGTATTGCTCGAGTCATCTTCAGAGGTGCTGTCGGTTTTCTGCACTTAACTCGAGCTGTAGGGGGGCTACTGTGCTGGTGGTCACAGAAATCGATTTGAAGACTACCGACAACGCGTATTATGATGACTCGAAAGAGCCGATCCCGCCGCGACGCTTTTTTGCAGAAATATTTACCCGATCGAGCTGAGATCAAGATGGCGAGCGGGAATAATATCAAATATAATCAGAAAAAATACTAGAGCTCAAACGAATTGTTGAATTTCGAGAACAAAATTTTCAACCGACCAAAAGTCACCAAAAGGTCCGTCGAGTTTGTTCTTGCCAACTGGGCGCCGGCGGTAAACCGTCAACCTTTCTTACCGCCGGGGGACTCGTAGAGCTCCCTGACAATATATAACGTCGAAAAAATCAGAGAAGAAATATTTTTCAACGCCCCCGATGTTTCTGGATTCTTCTCCACGAGCTCTGTGGCCCTCCTACATCCCGGGTTACGTGCGTAAATCGACAGCACCTCTGAAGATGACTTGAAGAAAACGTTCTGCAAACCCAGCTCGAGTATCAGACCAAGTTCAGACCTCTGAAAGCGACAGGCGGACGCGTCTAAGTGTCCGAATCGATGTCTGTGATTACCAGCCCTGCAGCCCCCCTACAGCCCGAGTTAAGTGCAGTAAACTGACAGCACCTCTCAGAAGGACTCGAACAATACGAATAGTTTCGCGACCTAGTTCGGGCAGCAGACCGAGTTCTGAGCTCTAGATTCGACAGACGGACGCGTATTTTGTACTTAACTCGAGCTGTAGGGCAGCTACAGAGCTCATTCTCACAGAAATCGATTGCGAATCATCAGGCGCGTTCGTCTCTCCTATCTAGAGGTCTGAACTCGGTCTGCTGCCCAAGCTTGGTTTGCGAAACTATTCGTATTGTTCGAGTCAACTTGAGAGATGCTGTCAGTTTTCTGCACTTAACTCGGACTGTAGGTGGGCTACAGGGCTCGTTCTTACAGTGATCGATTCGGAGACATCAGACGCGTCCGCCTGCCAAATCCAGAGCTCAGATCTCGATGTGCTGCCCGAGCTAGGTCCGCAAAACTATTCGTATTCTTCGAGTCATCTTGAGAGGTGCTGTCCGTTTTCTGCACTCAACTCGAGCTGTGAGGGGGCTGCAGGGCTGGTAATCACTGGAATCGATAAGAAGACATCAGTCGCGTCCGCCTGTCGCATTGAGAGCTCTGAATTCGGTCTGCTGCCCCAGCTAAGTCCGCGAAGCTATTCGTATTGTTCGAGTCATCTTCAGAGGTGCTGTCGGTTTTCTGCACTTAACTCGGGCTGTAAGGGAGCTGCAGGGCTGGTATTCTCAGGAATCGATTCGGAGACATCAGGCGCGTCCGCCTGTTGCAAGATCTGAACTCGGTCTGATATTCGAGCTAGATTCGCGAAACTATTTGTATTGTTCGAGTGATCTTGAGAGGTGCTGTCGATTTTCGCACGTAACTCGGGCTGTAGGAGAGCTACGGAGCTCGTGCGCGCAGAAAACGATCCAGAAGCATGAGGGGCGTTCGGCTGTTGCATCGAGAGGTCTGAAATCGTTTAGGCTGAAAAACTTTTCGTTCTCTGCAATTGTTTTCGACAATATATATGGTCAGGAAGCTCTACGAGTCCACCGGCGGTAAGAAAGGTTGACGGTTTACCGCCGGCGCCCAGTTCCGGCGCGGGGTGGAGCTAGTTGCCGATCCGACCAGAAAGCTAGAGGAATTCCGGCGCGGGGTGGAGCTAGTTGCCCGACCCGATGAAAAGAGACAATGTGAGAACTTTGGGTTGGTTTTGCTAAAATTTCAAAGATATTTGACAGTTCATTTTGAGAAAGCGTAATTTTTACGCGAGCATTCGCATATAAACTTTCTTCCTTGAGCAGCTCAGCTCTCTAGAGCCAGTTTTACTATCGGAAAATTCGGAGCAACCAACATGAAATGCATGCGGAAAAATGTGAATTCGATTTTATTCTAGAAATGCCCCGAGAAGCTCCCTGCTTCGATCCTGAGCACTCTTACGCGTGCAAGGAGCTCTACAAGATTCCCGTCGGTGACCAGGTTGACGGTTCACCCTTCGTACGGAGGTGAGTCTCGCATGCATGAGCGAGACCAGCTGTATGGGCATGATGTCAAAGTTTCTCAATCGAAGTTGCGCCGCCTGCGGGCGAAACGTGTCAGGTATCGTTTGTGGTCCACAGCTCGGGGGCCAGATCCGTGGTGCCTTGTTCGCGCGGGCATTTTCGCGCCCAGATATTATCGGAATTTCTGCTCGGACGATTCTGAGGAAGAGGAGTGGGTTGAGGACACTTGTGGAACACAGACTGATATGGATGCTGTTGAATTGGCTGGCAACTCTTTGCGTTCGCATTGTTCCGATTGTGGGACTCAGACAGATCCCTGTGTTCACATTGAGTGTGGGACTCAGACTGATCTTTCTGTTCTCTTTGTTGGTGAGGAGGAGAAGGAGGAGTGTCATCGAGTGCGCGCTGATCAGGGTGATGCTTCTGCACTTGGGAGTTCCTGTGCAGTCGGGAGTTCCACTGTTCGGAGTGCAGTAGGAAGTTCCACAGTTCGGAGTTCCGCTGATGCAGTTGTGGATGCAGTTGGGAGTTCAACAGCTGGGAGTTCTGCAGTTGGGAGTACCGCGGTTTGGAGTTCAGCTGATGCTGTGGCATCGAACCCTGGCTGCAAGGACGAGGAGGAGGAGAATGTTCATAGTGAAGCAGTTGCTAAGATGGAGCAGGAGGAGGTGGCTGAGGAGGATTTTGTTCATGTTGGTGAGGGGGAGAAGGAGGAGTGTCATCGAGTGCACGTTGATCGGGGTGTTGCTTCTCTCAGAAGGAAGAGATCTTGTTTCAAACGAACGGAGACTATCGAGAGTACAAAGTTGCACACTTCAGAATTGCATGCGACCAACGGGAGTGCGGTGGAGAGTACCGCAGTTTTGAGTACAGTTGATGCAGTCGGGAGTTCCAGTGCAGTCGGGAGTTCAACACTTGGAAGTGCAGTAGGAAGTTCCACAGTTCGGAGTTCCGCTGATGCAGTTGAGGATGCAGTTGGGAGTTCAACAGCTGGGAGTTCTGCAGTTGGGAGTTCAGCTGATGCAGTAGGGAGTTCCATGAATGGGAGTTCTGCAGATCGACCGAGTGAGACACGCTCTGAGTGCCAAGCTGCCAGGGACTGGGCCCTTGCCGGTGTCGATATGAGGGCTCTTTGGCTTGAGCTACACCGACTCCCGACACAGGAGTTTCAGCGTAGGACTGAGGCTCTTAATGCATACAGGCTGCAATTGGGAATTGAAAGTTCCGAGGAGGATGATTCGCAACAAGGGGGTCCTCAGAGTTCTACTTCCAGGAGTGCATTGACGCGGAGCGGCAAGAAGCATCGGAAACGGCACAGATGATGCACATGCGATTGATCCTGCACGCTTGATTTGTCATTGCGTTGCCTTTCTTCATTGATTGAGTGCATTCGTTGCTTCCTTGATTTGAGTGCTCATTGACCTTTGAACGTGACTTTCCGTGATTTGTCACGTGGTGCCTCAAAGTAGGCCTTTGATCTGTCGACACTACGGTTGCCTCAAAGAGGACTGGCGTGTACTCGTCATTATAGTTGTTAGTTTTGTGTTTGTCTCAGTGGTGTTGAGACGGTAATCGCTGTATAAACCAGTGGTTACTGTGTGGTCTCTCACTGCTTTTATTTTCAGTGGTGCTGAGACGGTAATCGCTATATGTGGTTACTGCATGGTCTCGCACTGCTTTGCTTCCATCAATCTTTTAGGTGCATTCTCGTGTATTGTATACTTGTGCATTCCTGTACAGCTTCGCAGTTTGTGCACTTGTACTTAATCTTTGCAGCTTCGCTGCTTAGGTTCTTTGTGTTTAGGCCTGCTCCCATGGGAGCTCGAACCGGCCTTCGGTGAACTCGTTCTGCTACTCGAGCTAGGTCCACAACGCTATTCGTTTCAATTTCTCTGTGAGGCGCTGTCGGTGTTCTGCACTACTTTCTGTAGCACAGCTACAGAGCTGGTACGAACAGAAACCCATACATAATGATCGAGGGCGTTTGGCTGAAGCATCTAGAGCTCTGAGCAGAGTGTCTCGTAGAGCTTCCCTTAGCTAGTTGCTGGAAGCTTAAGAGTAATTCTGGGGCGCTGGAGAGCTAGTTGGCAAGAAAAATCTCGGCGGACCTTTTGCTGACTTTTGCTCGGTTGAAAATTTTGTTCTCGAAATTCAACCATTCGTTAGAGCTCTAGTATATTTTCCCGTGATATTCGATCTCATTCCCGCTCGCCGTCTTGATCTCAGCTCGATCGGGAATTTTTTACTGCCAAAAAGCGTCCAGGCCGGATCGGCTATTTCGAGGTATCTTGATACGCGTTGTCGGTACTTTGCTTAACTCGAGCTGTAGGGCAGCTACAGAGCTCATACTTTACAGAAATGGGTTCAAAATCATCAGGCGCGTTCGTTTGTCGCATCGAGAGGTCTGAACTCGGTCTGCTGCTAGATCTGCGAAACTATTCGTATTGTTCGAATCATCTTGAGAGGTGCTGTCCGTTTTCTGCACTTAACTCGGGCTGTAGGGAGGCTACATGGCTGGTAATCACAGAAACCGATTCGCAGACATCTGGCGCGTCCGCCTATCGCATGCCGAGGTCTGAACTCGGTCTGCTACTCGAGCTAGGTCCGCAAAACTATTCGTATCGCTCGAGTCATCTGAACAGGGACTGTCAGTTTGCTGTACTTAACTCGAGCTCCAGGGGAGCTACAGAGCTGATGCTCACAGGAACCGATGGAGAATATTCAGGCGCGTTCGTCTGTTGCATCCAGAGGTCTGAACTCGATCTGCTACTCGAGCTGGGCCCGCGAAACTATTCGTATTGATCGAGTCATCTTGAGAGGATTTTCGCACGTAGCTCGGGCTGTAGGAGAGCTACAGAGCTGATGCGCAAAACCTGATTCGGAATCATCATGCGCGTTCGTCTGCTCTATCTAGAGGTCTGAACTGGGTCTGCTACTCGGGCTAGGTCCGCAAAACTATTTGTATTCTTCAAGTCACCTTGACAGATGTTGTCCCTTTTCTGTATTAAACTCGGGCTGTAGGAGAGCTACAGAGCTGGTACGCACAGAAACTGATGCAGAAGCATGGTGAGCGTTCGTCTGTTGCATCGAGAGTCTGAACTCGGCCTGCTACCCGAGCTAGGGTCACAAAACTATTCGTATTCGACTGACAATTTGTTTCCAAGGATGATGAATTTCTTCACTGTTCAGCACAGCAATGGAATATCACTAGACGCCTGAGATCAGTCTGCTATCAGCGCTCGGGCTGAAAACTGTTCGTTCTCTGCTAATTCGTTGGACATAATGTATGGTCAGGAAGCTCTACGAGTCCCGCGGCGGTGAGAAAGGTTGACGGTTTACCGCCGGCGCCCAGTCTGCTTCTCGAGCTAAGTCCGCAAAAAGAATTGTATGCGACCGATTTTTTAGAGTTTTTTGGCTCTGGCTTAAGCTTGCTTCACTTCCGAGGAGCTGGGCAAGAAAAGAGCTCTACGAGGTTCCCGTAGCCATTTTGGCTCAAGCCATTTTGGCTCAAGAAAAGAGCTCTACGAGCTGCATAGTGCAGAGAGGTGTCCTTTTGTTCCTCTTACTGTACACGGTGCCTCAGTGTCGGTTTTGCCTGAGTGCCTTTGGATCGTGCGGACAGGGTGATCTGTCGGCATTGAACTGATTAGTTGTTCTTGCGTGCCCCTTCCTTGTGCGGCATCATGACAGCGCAATTTTGTTCGATGAGTTCTGTTTCGACCAGTTGGAAAAGAAAAACAATGATAATCAAACTGGCGATTTGTAGACAAGCTGTATTTGATGTTATGCAGTTTAATGCTCGTGATCCATATTTTGTGGCTGATCCGAATACTTTCCCCGCGTTTGGCTGGTTTGATAGCCTCGATGATTGTGCGCGAAACCCATGCCCGTTTCAGGGGAACTCGGAGGAGCAGGTCAGTATATTGTCGAGTTCCTTATCGGTGCCAACTGCTGGGCCAACTGATCGTGGAGAAGCTTTCTCGTCTCAATCGGTTGCGTATTCTCCAGATGTGGTGCAGTCTCCAGATGGTGGGCTGCAGTCGAGACTGGGCTCTGTTTCTTTTGATCCTGGTGTTCAGAATGAGGGGGCGTTTGAGGACAAGGAGGGGATGAAGGATACGGAGGTTGCCAAAGTTGCTGCGAATCCGTATTGTGCAGAGATCCATACGGCCGCTTCAGGATCCCAGGATGTAGGACCCAACCTTGCTGCCGAAGAAGCGTCGCTTGCTTCTCAATCAAATGATGCTGTACTGCACTCAGTTCCTTTGGATTATTCTCTGCACTCAGCTCCTTTGGATTATTCTCTGCACTCAGTTCCTCTGGAGTATTCTCGAGTGCAAAGGGAAGGTGGAGGGAGGCCCCGAGGCGCTGCCGTTGGCACCCTCGAAAACCCACGGAGAGTGCGAAGTCGACCAGCGTAAAGATAACTGTGCTTCTTCTTCCCGGCTCTGTTCAGATGAGTTGCAGAGCAATCGATCTGAGTGTCAAGCTGCCAGGGACTGGGCCCGTGCCAATGACGACGCAGTTGCTCTTTGGCGGGAATTCGAACGGCTCCCGAAAGAGGAGTTTTATGCTCGGATCGAGGCGCTCAAGGCATACAAACTTCGAATGGGAATTGAGAGTCCCGAGGAGGCGCCGAGTCCTGAGGAGGATGCTGGCCGCGGGAAAGGCCAGAGGCACCGCAGAAACAGGAGGCGGGCAAGGGCGAAGGCTCAGGCAGTTCTAACTGGCTCTTCTATGTCAAAGTCGGCCCATCCATCTACTTGCGATCCTCCCCAACCTCCGTCCTCTTTTCACGATTCAGTTTCTTCCGCTATACCCGCCCCAAGTGTGCCCTTGTTGCCCGAAGGCGACAAGGGGGCGGAGGTGGATGAGTTGCATAACAATCAATCAGAGTGCGATGAGGACGCTGATTCGGATGCGGCCTTCCACGCATGGGATAAAATGGCCACCCAGCGAGTGAGGGCAAATTTCTATTTGAAGAAGGCTGCTCTGCACCGTTTGTGTGAGGCTTTGCACCGTGATGGGGGGGAGGACGCGGACATCCAGAGAAACTGTGGGCTGTGTCGGTTGGACAAGATAAGGATGCACCGTATTGCAGGGTGGTGCTTCGGACATTTGCGAGCAGCTCTCTTATTTACATAAGATGCTCGTGCACCGTTTTGCACGAAGCTATGTTCATACCACTCTTATTGTATATGCGAGTACAACAAAAACTAGACGGCCTCCGTGGATTCTTCGACGGAGGGCGCTCTGTGGAGGGATGTGCCTCCATTGGCGGCTCTGTATGGCCGTGGAACACGTTTTGGGTAGCCTCTTTCTTCTTTAACCTGTTCCTACACCTTTGCAATTTCACATGTCGTGCTGCATCCTTTTCCTTGTTCCTGCATCCTATTCCGATGCCTATGCCTCAGTGGCTCGGCAGTGTGATGATAAGAGATGCCTTCTCTTGCTACCCTGTGCTCCGTTTGGGAGTCTTAGGGCTCAGCTGTCACAGCTGTCCGCGCCCTGACTCAAACTCAAAAAACCAGGTTGACGGTTTACCGCCGGCGCTCAGTTTGTCGACCCGACCAGAAAAGAAGATGTGGTAACTTTGGGTGGGTTTTCCAAAGATTTCAAAGATATTTGATAATTCATTTTGAGAAAGCAGATTTTTCGCACCTGTAGTGGGTTATGCCGCGTCTGCCAGTTAAATTCTTAGGTCCGTAGCTGCAGTATTACTATCAAAACACTTGGAGGAACCGCCTTTGGATGAAAACCGAAAGTCGTGATTTTTCGAGTTTCTCGTTTCTCGCTCCAGAAGCTTTCTTCATGTGTTCCGAGGATTGCCGTGCAAGAAAAGAGCTCTTACATATATATATATATATATATACTATATATATATTATATATATTATATATATATATATATATATATATATATATATATATATATATATATATATATATATATATATATATACACATATACATATATATAAAAATAAAAATGCAGAAAACAAAGGGGATTCGTTTCCAGAAGTGAGATTTTCATTCCCTGTAGTAAGATATGGCGCACCTACTGATTAATATTTCATGGCTAAAGCGGAAGAATTACTATCAAAACACTTGGAGGAAGCGTTTGTAGATGAAAACTGAAAAATCGTGATTTGTCGAGTTTCGGCTCTCGCTCTAGAAGCTTCTTTCATGCGTTCCGAAGAGCCCTGTGCAAGAAAAGAGCTCTACGAGGTGCCCGGCGGTGACCTGGTTGACGGTTTCCCGCCGGTTTCCAGTTCCGGCGCGCTGGAGAGCTAGTTGGCAAAAATCTCGACGCACTTTTTTATGACTTTTGGTCGGTTGAAAAATTTGTTCTCAAAATTCAACCATTCGTGATTTTATTCCCGCTCGCTGTCTTAATCTCAGGTCGATCGGGTAGATATTACTGCCAAAAAGCACTGCGGCGGGATCGGTCGTTTCGGGTCATCTCGACAGGTGTTTTCGGTTCTTTGTACTTAACTGGAGCTATAGGACAGCTACAGAGCTGATGCTTACAGGAACCGATTCAGAATGATGAGGCGCGTTTGTCTGTTGAAGCCAGAGCTCTGAACTCGGTCTGCTTCCCGAGCTAGGTCTGCGAAACTATTTGTACTGATCGGAGCATCTTGAGAGGTGCTGTCGGTTTTCTGCACTTAACTCGGGCTGTAGGGGGGCTACAGTGCTGATAATCACAGGATTCGGAGAAATGAGTCGCGTCCGCCTCTCGCATGCAGAGGTTTGCACTCGGTCTGCTACTCGAGCTAGGTTCGCGAAACTATTCGTGTTCTTCGAGTCATCTTGAGAGGTGCTGTGGCTGCGCTTAACTCGGGCTGTAGGGGGGCTACAGGGCTGATAATCACAGGAATCGATCAGGAGACATCTGACGCGTCCGCCTGTCGCATTCAGAGGTCTGAACTCGGTCTGCTACTCGAGCTAGATTCACGAAACTATTTGTATTGTTCGAGTCATCTTGAGAGGTGTTGTCGATTTTTGCACGTAACTCGGGCTGTAAAAGAAACGTGCAGAAACTGATTCGAAATCATGCGTTCGTCTATTGCATCCAGAGGTCTGAACTGGGTTTGCTGCTCGGGCTAGGTCCGCAAAATTATTCGTATTCTTCAAGTTTCCTTGACGGATGTTGTCCTTTTTCTGTATTGAACTCGGGCTGTAGGAGAGCTACAAGCTGGTACGCACAGAAAACGATCCAGAAGCATCAGGGGCGTTCGGCTGTTGCATCAAGAGGTCTGAAATCGCTCGGGCTGAAAAAATATTCTTTCTTTACCATTTGGACATTATACATGGTGAGGAAGCTCTACGAGTCCCCCGGCGGTAAGAAAGGTTGACTGTTTACCGCCGGCGCCCAGTTTTGCTAAGATTTGAAGAATATATGACCGCCCATTTTGAGAAACCAGAGTTTTTGTACCTGTAATGGGTTATGACGCGTGCGCCTGTAAAATTTGTAGAACTAGGTTGACAAAACTATTCGTGTTCGACCGACAATTTTTTCTAAATGATGGAGCATTTCTTCAAGCGCATATGCCAAACACGGATTCGTACTCTGCTATTTTCTTCCTAATGGTATTTTCTCCACGCTGCAGATAAGGTATAGAACTGTTCAGCACAACAATGGGATATCACTAGACGCCTGAGATCAGTCTGCTATCCGCCCTCGGGCTGAAAAACTATTCTTTCTCTGCTTATTCTTCGGAGATAGTATATGGTCAGAAAGCTCTGCGAGTCCCCCGGCGGCGAGAAAGATTGACGGTTTACCGCCGGCGCGCAGTTCCGGGATGCTGGAGAGCTAGTACCTCGTAGAGCTCTTCGGCAAGATGAGCTAAGCGGAATTCGGGCGCGGGGTGGAGCTAGTAACTCATAGAGCTTCCTTAGCTAGTTGCTGGAAGCTTAAGATTAATTCCGGGGCGCTGGAGAGCGAGTTGGCAAGACAAATCTCGCCGGACCTTTTGGTGACTTTTGATCGGTTGAAAATTTTGTTCTCAAAATTCAACCATTCGTTAGAGCTCCAGTATTTTTCCCGTGATATTCGATCTTATTCCCGCTCGCCATCTCGATCTCAGCTCGATCGGGTAGATATTACTGCCAAAAAGCATCCAGGCGGGATCGGCTGTTTCGAGTCATCTTTACACGCGTTGACGGGTTTTTGAGCTTAACTCGAGCTGTAAGACAGCTACAGAGCTGATGCGCACAAAAATCGATTTAGAATTGGTACCGTCCAAAACCCGGAGAGCAAAGAGAACGCACACAGACAGGAAACCTTTCCTGGCAAGCCCTCGGACGCTCTCGTGAAGCGCTTCTGAAGCTCTGGGGGGCTCCCCTGCAGCGCTTGTGAAGCGCTGCCAAGAACGCTTCCACGCGTGCTGTCGCGTGCAGGCACGCGTGGACGCGTGCCCCAAGCGCTCCTGGACCAGCTGCGACGTTTTACAAGCCGCTGCGACGATTCTGGACCGGCGAAGATGGGCTGCTGGCGAGCGCCACCACCGTCCGGCTTCTAATCTGAAGCCCTCTAGCTCTCAGAGAGCTCTCCGGGAATCTTCAGGCGCGTTCGTCTATCGCATCCAGAGGTCTGAACTCGGTCTGCTGCCCGAGCTAGGTCCGCGAAGCTATTCGTATTGTTCGATTCATCTTGAGAGGTGCGGTCGTTTCTGTACTTAACTGGGGCTGTAGGGTGGCAACAGGGCTGGTAATCGCAGAAACGGATTCGGAGACATGGGGCGCGTCCGCCTGCTGCATGCAGAAGTCTGAAATCGGTCTGCTACTCGAGCTAGGTCCGCAAAACTATTCGTATCGCTCGGGTGATCTCGACAGGGGCTGTCTGTTTTTTGTACTTAACTCGAGCTCTAGGGGAGCTACAGAGCTGATACGCACAGAAACCAATGCAGAATAATCAGGCGCGTTCGTCTGTTGCATCCAGAGATCTGAACTCGGTCTGCTACTCGAGCTAGGTCCGTGAAACTATTCGTATCAGTCGAGTCATCTTGAGAGGTGCTGTGCGTTTCCGCGCGTAACTCGGGCTGTAGGAGACAGAGCTCATACGCAGAAACACTGATAGAATGATCAGGCCCGTTCGTCTGTTGCATCCAGAGGTCTTGCTACTCGGGCTAGGTCCGCAAAACTATTCGTCTTCTTCGAGTCATCTTGACAGATGTTGAGCATTTTCTGTATTGAACTCAGGCTGTAGGAGAGCGACAGAGCTGGTACGCACCGAAACTGATGCAGAAGCATTGGGAGCGTTCGTCTGTTGCATCGAGAGGTCTGAACTCGGTCTGCTACCCGAGCTAGGTTGACAAAACTGTTCGTATTCGACCGATAATATTTTTCCAAATTATGGTGAAATTCTTTACTGAGCTCGAGCTGCAGAGCAGCTCGAAGCTCTTCGGCCGAACAATCAGAAGGACATCATGAGGCGCGAAGCATCCAGACGCTTGGTTTGGGTCTGTTGTGAGTGCAGACGTCAAACACGGATTCGTACTCTGCTATTTTGTCCCTAATGGTATTTTCTACACGCTGCAGATGAGCTATAGAACTGTTCGGCGCAGCAATGGGATATCACTAGACGCCTGAGATCAGTCTGCTATCAGCGCCCGGGCTGAAAAACTATTCGTCCTCTGCTAATTCTTTGGACATTATATATGGTCAGGAAGCTCTACGAGTCCCCCGGCGGTAAGACAGGTTGACGGTTTACCGCCGGTGCCCAGTCGGCGAACACGACCTTAAGAGACTATGTGGCGACTTGGGTTTGGTTTTCCAATCTTTCTGCAAAATTTGAAAATTCGTTTTGAGAACGGGTATTTTACCCGGAGAGCTCTCTGAGAGCTAGAGGGTTTTAGAGTAGAAGCCGTACGGTGGTGGTGCCCGCCAGCAGCCCATCTCCGCCGCTCCACGATCCTCGCAGCGCCTCGCCCGTCCCGGCAGCTGGTTCGAGGGCGCTTCCAGCGCGCGTCCACGTGTGCCTGCACGCGTGCAGGCACGCGTGGAAGCGTTCCTGACAGCGCTTCAGAAGCGCTGCAGGGGGGCCCCCCAGAGCTCTCCAGGAAAGATTTCCGTCCCCAAGGGTCTCTTCGCTCTCCGGGTTTTGGACGCTATACCTCGTGGAGGTCTTCGGCGTCGATGAGCTGAGGAATACCTCGTAGAGGAGCTAGTTGACCGACCCGGCCTTAAGAGACAAAGTGGTGACTTTGGGTCGATTTTGCTAAGATTTGAGAGATATTTGACCATTCATTTTGAGAAACCATATTTTTCGCACCTGTAATGGGTTATGACTCTTGCGCCTGTAAAATTTTCAGGTCCGTAGGTACAGTATTACTACCAAAACATTTGGAGCAACCGACGTTAGATAAACATCGAAAAACGTTTTTTTTTTTTCTCGAGTTTCTCGGATCTCGCTCCAGAAGCTTCCCTCATGTGTTCCGAGGGGCGCGGAAAGAGCTCTACGAGGGTCCCGGCGGTCTACGAGGGCCCCGGCGGTCCCGGAGGAGTGTGAAGAGATAGCTGCGGAGGTCTATGAGCAGATCACTCGTTCTCGTAACGTACTCCGCACTAAGTTTCCTCATGCCAGCTTTTGTGTTCTGCTCGATGCAAATGTGGAGATTCTGCCTGGATGCAAGTTTACGTATAATGGGGCGGTGTATGAGGCTACTGGAGAGGAGGGTACTCGTATGGAAAGAAGGTGGGAGAGAGGAGGAGACGGTACACAGCATATTGAGAGGAGGAATCGGAGGAGGAGGCTGAAGGAGCTGCTCTTAGAGTTCATGGAATCGCATGGACTGAAGGCCGCCAACACTTTCAATACTAGGAGGCATAGTTGGGAGTCGTGGGGGGAGAACAAGTTTCTGGCTTCGAAGAGGGTCCTGGATTACCTACTTGTCCCTTATCGTTGGGAGTTCTCGGATCTGGAGGTGAAGTGGTGTTTCAAGAGGGGTGGTAAGAAGCAGGTCAGCAGATTATCAGATCACGCTATCATCGCGGCGAGTCTCACGGACCCTGGGGAAGTGATTGTTCGTCGCCCAGACCCCCAGCCTGGTCAAAGTTTTAGGCCGTCCCTGGTCGGATACAAGTGTTCGACTTGGGCTGATGAGCATCAGGCTCGGCAGCGTGTGGATATGAATCTAGGCGGTGCGGCCTTCGCTCGTTCGGGGTGTCCGTCTGTGCTCCGTCCCGAGTGCTTGCAGAGTACTATGCTGGAGGCGTACGTGTCGCCTGCGGTGGACTTCTCCACCACGAGGGCGGGGGGGCCAAAGGAGCCGTCCAGGCCGGTGCAGCTCACTTGGGCCGAGGGGGAGGTTAAGATGTGTCCGAAGGAGGAGGTTGAGAGGTTGAGGAGGTTAAAGAATGAGGCCAATCGTCTACGCAGAAGTTATCGACGGGATATGATTATGTGCAGATGTCCCCCAACAAAACGAAAGGTCATATATACTATCAAACATTTAGTGGTGGATGGGAGGGAGACGGAGGATCGTGAGGAGTTGAAGGAGGAGCTCGACAAGTTCGTTCGTTTCAAGGTGTCGTCCGAGGAGGCACGCAATTCCACTAACAGTATGATGGAGGAGATCAGGATGAGGGCTGAACATGAGGTGCGATCCACATCAGTTTTGGGAATTAGTATGGCGCTGCTTCTCAGAGCACGGGCTCGGCTGAAGACCCAGAGGGCTACTAGGCCAGATGGGGTACCGTGCGAGATTCTCAGGAGTTTGCCGCGGTGTGCTCTCAGATCGATCCAGAAGTTGTTCGATAAAATCATCAAGCTCATGACTCCTTATCCGCAGTCGTGGCGTCAGATCCTCATCTCTTTTATGCCCAAGATTCCAGGGATTACTAAGTTGAAAGACGGTCGTTTGCTGTGTATGCAGAATGCTGTTTCGAGATGGTTCAGTTCCTGTATTGTTCTCCTGGTTGAGGGCCATGTTGAAAGAAACTGAGTTTTTCGTCATATTGGGTTGTATGGGTTCCAGCAACATCGTCGTACACACGAAATCACGGCTAGCATCAAACATATAGGTCAACATGCTGCACACTGGGGAAAAGGGAAAACGGCACACTTGGCGAACGCTGATGTCCTCCAGGCGTTCGATCACTGCACTGTGGCCAATGTCAGGCGTGGGTTGGATCATGCAAATGTGCCCCCTGTACTTACAGTATCCTCTACTTAACCCCATGTGTGAATGTATAGGCACTGTCTATTATGATGGGATTGAGGTTTTGGAGGTGATGTGGGACAAATGTATTCGGACGGGAGGGCCTGAGGGCCCATTGGCTTTCAATCTTATTGTTGCCGCTACGCGGAGTTCCACGATTCGAGAATGGGACGTGCTGGGCCTAGGTTATCGTATTGAGTTTGCTACTGGCTCGACTAGCTGTGTTTCGGTTATTAATCACTTCCTCTGGGCGGACAACTGTTATGTTCTGGCTCGGAGTCGGGAGGAACTCACGCGCATGTTACATGACTATGGTATGAGATGGAAGGAGTCCAGTCTACTGTGCATGGTGTTCGGTGCTGCTCCTCCGCGTGATGCGGAAGGGGAAATATTCCGAACTGCTGATCTTGTTCTTTCGATTGGGTCGGAGGATTCGGGAGTGTATCGATTCAGAAGAGTGACGGAGATGGAGGTGCTTGAGGCTCACATTTGTTTTGAACTACATGTAAATGAGCATCCAGATCTGGATGCTAGTATTGACTCTGCTCGAAGGGCGTTCTGGGGCCAGGCGTCCTTCTTCCGCTCTACGGCCATTCCGCTGAAAGATAAGTATGAGAGGTATGCGCAGAGGGTTCAGAGTATTGTTCTCTACGCGGCGGCAGGATGTACGGTCGACTCTAACTCATTGAGTGCCCTTCATATCTTTGAGGGTAAGTGCCTGGCTGTCATGTCTCGTTGTGTACGGAGGGAGGAGGAAAGTTATCAGGAGTGGAATACGAGGAGGTACGAACGTGCGAGACAAAACACCCATGATGCACATTATGTGGGTATTGTACAGAAGTTTCTCAGAGTGCACTCCATGTGGGCAATCGACGTCCACGATTTTGCCCAGAGGTTGATCGCATATCAGGAGGCGCTGGAGGCGAACTCTACAAGAGCTTGGAGAGATTCTCGTTTCTCATGCCTGGCGTTTGGCCGGCTGTGGGATAGAACGAGGACAGATTCAAGCGAGGCTCTCAGATGTTGGGGGAAATGGAAGTAGGCCAGCTCACTGAAACGACATCGTGGGGGACAGGAGAGTGTAGGACTTCGTTCTTGGTATTATTCTTTGGAATCGTTTTATGGTTTATCCTGGTGGGCGTTCTTTGTTGGAAGCTTTGAACATTTCATGGATTTCGCTGCGCATGTTTGTTCTAGTAGTATGTTGAAGTATTTCCAGAAGAAATGCAAAGGCTTGGCGTCCTCAGGGGTGCCTGTGTTCTTGAATATGGATGAGGATGGAAGGGGTTCATATTGGTCAGGATCGGGAGGATACACCAGCATATAGGGATCGCCCTAGCAAACGTATCGCGCTGCATAACATGCGTTGCACACAGTGGGGCCTCGAAACGAATGGGATGCCATTGGACATCCAGGGGGGTTCACTGCTTGTGATTAACTGGCTCTGTGGGATATGGAAAGTATTAGCTCAGGTATATCAGAAAAGGGTAGACACTCTGATAAATAAGTTGGACGAGATGCAGGATACATACTCGGTGAGGACTCCAGAGGCTGGCCGTGATTTCTTCTCTCACTCTTTTCGGGAATGGAACCAGAGGGCTGACTTACTGACCCATCAGGCCCGTCAGGGCCATGTGTGCGCCGATTTCTTTTACCTCAGTGATTTCGAATCTCAGTGTTGCTCCTTGCCTTATCAAAGCTGGCTTTGATGGGGGTGTTTGCAGCCGCGGAAGTGCCTGTGGCGTGTGGATACAGATAGGTATATTTAACAAGTATATCTTCTCGCGGACCGACATCACTTTCAAGGATGTGTATCTTGCGGCTTGGTGTCTGCCACCAAGTGCCACGGTCGCAGATGCGGAGTTGCCAGCTGCGGAGCGCATATGCGATGTGCTCCCACAGGTTGTGCAGACCTTCTTTGATCATTCGCAGTGATAAGTCGCACATTGTGTCATCTCATACTTTGTCTTCTTGTATATTTTAACAGCTTCGCTGTTTATTTGTTCTTTGTTTGTCATCTGTGTGCTTTGCGATTGATTGTGTCATTGCAGGCTTTTGATTCTCTTTATTTCAACAGCTTCGCTGATGTGAAATAAGAGCTGACTGCTTGCGTGATGAATGAGAGGCTCTGATTCGCCTGAGACTTCGTTGGACCTGGCCTCAGTGGCCAAGACGGTCCCAGCAAAGACGCAACAACAACCTGGTTGATGCTCCAAGAGTATCACGTTTTTCAGGGTACATCCAGCCCACAGGGGATGGCTGCACCAACCACACCGCCCTTGTAGGGCCCCGTGGTCGGACCGCAAACCGCAAAAAACCTGGTTGACGGTTTACCGCCGGTTCCCAGTTCCGACGCGGGGTGGAGCTAGTACCTCGTAGAGCTCTTCGTCATCGATGAGCTAGAGGAATTCCGTCGCGGGGTGGAGCTAGTTGGTCGATCCGGCCAGAAAAAAAGATGTGATAACTTTGGGTCGGATTTGCTAAGATTTGAAAGATATTTGACAATTCATTTTGAGTAACCAGTTTTTTCGCATCTGTAGACGACTGTGAGAGCCTCTGCGTCTTAATATGAGCTCTGTAGGCGCATTTTTACTATCAAAACACTTGGGGGAACCAACTCTATGTCGACATGAGAAAATAAATGTTCAATTTTTTTAAGAAATGCCTCCAGAAGCACTCTCCTTCGACTCTGAGCACTCTCGCGCGTGGAAGGAGCTCTACGAGGTTCCCGGCGGTGACCAGGTTACGACCCAGGTCTCTGCCCAGGTGGCCCCACTAGCCTCATCTGTCCAGGAGATTCGTGAGGTTCAGGAGTCCCAGGCCAAGCAGATTCGGGAAATCCAGTTGCAGATGAGCGCCCAGTCCAATGCGTCAGAGGGTGGTTCGTTGGCTGGAGAGTCGACTCGAGCATCGGTTAACAGAGACTTTCGTAGACCCTTTGAGCCTCATGTACCGACATGGATTCAGATCTCAGGCTTCTGTAAGGATGATCCTCGAAAGATTGAGAACCGTGACAAGGCCAAGCTTCCCGTGAGCACTGCGCGTGATATGATCGCAAAGCTGTATGCTGTATCGAGTGCTCGTGACGGGTTGGAGGGCAGCATTTTCGATAAGGAGCGTACTGAACGGGACTTGGATTCCAACAAATTCGGTGTGACTCGCTTCAGGATCTTTTTCAGGAATGGCACGCCAAAAGACACGGTCTGGGAGGTCAGGAATGAGTGGTGCACAGCTTGGTCCGCAAAGATTCCCGATCTTCTTTGTCAGAACGCTTTCGGGCCCTATCATGATCAGTATTTGGGTTGGCTTGTGCAGCCGGCACCGCGGGATCGTAGGAGAGTTTCGGAGACACGTAAGGCTACGGCGCAGTTTCACAAACGTAAGAGGGTGCAGCAGGCCCAGATTCTGTTCGAGGCTGAGGGTCCTATGAAGGCGTGGATGTATGCCCAACGATCCTCCTCATCGGCTCGCGTGTGTATCGGTATGTGGACAGACGCGCTCGGATGGAAGATCTCGAATGATAAGTTGAAGGAAGTTGACACGGGGATCGACGGCTCAGTTTGGGAGGTCGCTCTTAACAGTACTCAGTGACGGTGCCCAGCCCTGTGCGGAGGTTGGAATACACGGAGGTTGGGGACACGCACCTCCGAGTGCATGCGATATCTTGCTGACCGTGATCTCTCTATTGTTGCTCTCCAGGAATGCCACCATTTGAATGATGTTGAGGTTGAGGATGTGGGGTGGGATTCTAGGTACTCCGAGTGTAGGCGGGCTGTTGTCTTGTACCGTGGTTCTCGGAAGCACCTCATCCTAGACAGCATCTCTGGTGATCGTTGGGTTGCTATTGTATTTCGTCATCTTATCTTCGTTTCCGCTTATCTTCCTCATCGTGAAAGTGAGCTTGGTGATAATGGTGAGCCTCGGGGATCTTCAGAAGGCCACTACGCTAGTTTCGCCAAGTACACCAGTGTGCTGTCAGGTCTGACATCCAAAGTTCTTGCTGCGAAAAGAAGTATTCCATTCGTGATCTTGTGTTGCAGGTCGATGCCAACGTGGAAGTGTATCCTAATCAGTCTGTCGATAGGATACTCGTGACTGGGGGGGCGGTGGAGGGTCCCAAGGCCAAGCCTAGGAGGAAGGCCAAGGAGGGGAGTGCGGACATCATGCGTGATCAGATGCGTGAGATGTATTGTCGGGCCCCTTGAAAACCATGGGCGCCCTGAAGCTCCGCCTTGCGAACACTTGCGGCACGCGCGCGCCCGCTTGGAAACATTGCACACGTAAATATCAGCATGTGTATGACTACTTCGCTATCCCGACGGACTGGCAGGTTCCAGAGGTCTCCTGTTCGTGGGTCTTACCATCTGATGTTGAGCATTAACCCCATAGAGCTCATCACTAAGGCTG
This sequence comes from Prorocentrum cordatum, assembly GCA_963575745.1. NCBI lineage: Eukaryota > Dinophyceae > Prorocentrales > Prorocentraceae > Prorocentrum > Prorocentrum cordatum. The sequence continues at coordinate 62,985 of CAUYUJ010000322.1, forward strand.
TCTTTGAGGGTGCCCGCGAGACTTTGGACCTTTCTCGTAATTCTGGTAGACAATCTTCTGGGTTTCCGAAGCTCTCAGAGGACCACCTGAGGATTAAGGAGGAGCACTACGGGATTAGGCGGGAGTACAAGAGGGAGGAGGTGGAGAAGGAGGTGTATAATTACCCTGGCGACGTACCCAACCCCTGCGCAAAAGCGGGGCGCAAATAGTTTAGGATACTTTACAAGGGGGCGATGACGGAGCGAGGGTTACATATGTCTGCATACGGAATTCGGGAGACTCGCAGGACACTGGCTACAGGAAAAGGGCTTGATAAAGCTGATGATTTACAATTCCTGAGCACTCCTAGCCACTTCGAAAACGGGGATCACAGCAGGCCTCGAAAGTGGCGACAGGTTCGCAGATCGCAGCCCCGCAGGGATGGGATGGCGAGGTCTCATTTGAATCTGCCCGTGGCCCTCACTGTGCTGGGCCCCCCAGCAGGCCTCGAAAATGGCGACAGTTTCGCAGATCGCAGCCCCCCAGGGATGGCGAGGTCTAATTTGAATCTGCCCGTGGCCCTCACTGTGCTGGCCCCCCAGCAGGCCTCGAAAGTGGCGACAGTTTCGCAGATCGCAGCCCCCCAGGGATGGCGAGGTCTAATTTGAATCTGCGCGTTGCCCTCACTGTGCTGGGCCCCCCAGCAGGCCTCGAAAATGGCGACAGTTTCGCAGATCGCAGCCCCCCAGGGATGGCGAGGTCTAATTTGGGTCCGCGCGTGGCCCTCACTGTGCTGGGCCCCCCAGCAGGCATCGAAAATGGCGACAGTTTCGCAGATCGCAGCCCCCCAGGGATGGCGAGGTCTAATTTGAATCCGCGCGTGGCCCTCACTGTGCTGGGCCCCCCAGCAGGCCTCGAAAATGGCGACAGTTTCGCAGATCGCAGCCCCCCAGGGATGGCGAGGTCTAATTTGAATCCGCGCGTGGCCCTCACTGTGCTGGGCCCCCCAGCAGGCCTCGAAAATGGCGACAGTTTCGCAGATCGCAGCCCCCCAGGGATGGCGAGGTCTAATTTGAATCTGCCCGTGGCCCTCACTGTGCTGGGCCCCCCAGCAGGCCTCGAAAATGGCGACAGTTTCGCAGATCGCAGCCCCCCAGGGATGGCGAGGTCTAATTTGAATTTGCCCGTGGCCCTCACTGTGCTGGGCCCCCCCAGCAGGCATCGAAAATGGCGACAGTTTCGCAGATCGCAGCCCCCCAGGGATGGCGAGGTCTAATTTGAATCTGCCGCGGTTACCCTCTGTGCAGGACCCCCCAGCAGGCCTCGAAAGTGGCGACAGTTTCACAGATCGCAGCCCCCCAGGGATGGCGAGGTCTAATTTGAATCTGCCGCGGTTACCCTATATGCAGGACCCCCCAGCAGGCCTCGAAAGTGGCGACAGTTTCACAGATCGCAGCCCCCCAGGGATGGCGAGGTCTAAGTTGAATCCGCCGCGATTACCCTCTATGCAGGACCCCCCAGCAGGCCTCGAAAGTGGCGACAGTTTCACAGATCGCAGCCCCCCAGGGATGGCGAGGTCTAATTTGAATCCGCCGCGATTCCCTCTATGCAGGACCCCCCAGCAGGCCTCGAAAGTGGCGACAGTTTCACAGATCGCAGCCCCCCAGGGATGGCGAGGTCTAATTTGAATCCGCCGCGATTACCCTCTATGCAGGACCCCCCAGCAGGCCTCGAAAGTGGCGACATTTTCACAGATCGCAGCCCCCCAGGGATGGCGAGGTCTAATTTGAATCCGCCGCGATTACCCTCTATGCAGGACCCCCCCGCAGGCCTCGAAAGTGGCGACAGTTTCACA
>CAUYUJ010000322.1:64918-102418 GCA_963575745.1 Prorocentrum cordatum
ATGACCTCAGCCAAGGAATATTATCTCGTGAAACTGAGTTGCCTCATGTACTGTGTGACTCGCCTGTCCCTCCTGCCCCCGCTCCTGTGCAAAATCGTCGGAAGTTGATCTCTGACATGTATCGCAACGTTCGCCAGCGTCGGGAGGAGCCATCCCAGACCTCGTCGCAACCGATCTCGGAGCCTCCTCGTAAAAGAGCACGCCAGAGCTTTGCACATAAGTGGGCCGCCGCATCTATGCAGAGCGCGCTGTGTATGTTGCATGCGTCTGGAGAGTACACCACACATCGTGATGCCATGGTTCGTGCTGCTGGTGTCCGCGGTCGTGTTCTTTCTCGTCGGCGTCCGCATCGGGTTATGCAGAGTCTCCAGCCCTGGTTCACGGTGTTTGAGGTCACTCAGGGGCCCCACTGGGATCAGAGTATGTGTTGGACGGAGTTAGGTTGGAAGGTCTTCTTAGTGGACACGCTACAGCAGTTTAATCTACCTAAGCTATTGGAGTTCTGCTTGATAAAAGATGCTATTTCAGGCAACCACTGGAAGGAGGAGGAGGAGAACAAAACGGAGGCTCAACAACAACGTGAACAGGATCGTGCTTCTAAAAGGATTGCCACTCTGTATCCGGATGAGACTACTTGGAGGATCAACCCTGGATATCTGGCCTTAGAAATGAGGGGAGATAGCCAGTGTGTAACACGTTCGCTGACGGGCAAAAACAGATGCTTGAATGAAAGGTTCAGCCAAACAATTGCTGCCATGCAAAATACTCTGTATTCCGTGTGTAAGCAGTTCCAGATCTACAGTCCTGAAGCGGGCCGTGATATCTGGAAATGGGTCTATCGGGAGGGGAACACAGAGACCACGAGACACATGTGGCCAGAGAAGGGCATACTACATTTGACGTGCGGTGGGATCTCGATGCACTTTCATCTATTCGTTCGGGTCGATATAGTGTACACGCGGTGAGAGGCTCTTTTGATGGTGGCAGATGTGAGTTAGGCACATCGTGCGGATGGGTGATTGACATTTTCATCTCTGCTAATTTACCCCCTGCTTCCCTTCCCCCTGGCCTTCCTCCCAAGCGTTGGCAGCTCGGTGTTGCCAAGCGTGCTTTCGTGCTCCCCTCCCATTGTACTGTCACCCAGGCGGAGCTTGCTGCATCGGAGAGTTTATTGTCGGGAGTTGTTGATTTGTGCGCACGCATGCGCTGATGGCACACTTCTTTTACAGCTTCGCTGCTTAATCTTGCCGCTTTAATCTTCCAGCTTCGCTGCCTCTGTACAGCTTCGCTGCTAGTGTTCTCTGTGTCCTGGCCTGCTCCCTTGGGAGCTCGAATCGGCCAGCGCAGACATCGCAGACCAGGTTGAGGGTTCACCGCCGGTGCCAGTTGGCAGACCCGACGTTCAGAGACAATGTGGTGACCTGGGGTGGGTTTTCCTAAGATTTGAAGGATATTTGACCATTCATTTTGAGAAACCAGATTTTTCGCACCTATAGTGGGTTATGCCGCGTCTGCCAGTAAAATTCTCAGGTCCGTAGGTGCAGTATTACTATCAAAACACTTGGAGCAACCGACGTTGGATAAAAACAGAAGAACACGATTTTTCGATTTTTCGTTTCTCGCTCCAGGAGCTTTCTTCATGTGTTCCGACGATCGCCGTGCAAGAAAAGAGCTGTAGCGGCTTACGCCACGTCTGCCAGTCAAATTCTCAGGTATGTAGATATAATATTACGTTCAAAAGACTTGCTGGGACCGTCGGCCGTTTCGAGTCATCTTGACACGCATTGACGGTTTTCTGTACTTATCTCGAGATTTCGGACAGCTACAGAGCTGATACTTAGAGAAACCAATTCAGAATCATCAGGCGCGTTCGTTCGTCCTCATCGAGAGCTCTGAACTCGGTCTGCTGCTCGAGCTAGGTTCGTAAACCTATTCGTCTTCTTCGAGTTATTTTGACGAGTTGTGTTGGTTTTCTGTACTTAACTTACAATTCAGAGCTGGTACGCACATGAGAGGGTTCTGTATTATTAGGCACGTCCGTCTGTTACATCGAGCGGTCTGAACTCGGTCTGCTACTCAAGCTAGGTCCGCAAAACTGTTCGTATTCTTCAAGTTCTCTTTGTAGGCTCTGTCCGTCTTCTGTACTTAACTGAAGCTGTTGCAGAGTTGCAGAGGTGGTACGCACAGAAGCCGATCCACAATTATCAGGGGCGTTCGGCTGAAGCATCTAGAGCTCTGAACACAGTCTATCCGAGCTAGGTCCGCAAAACTATTCGTATGCGACCGATTTTTTTTCGAACTGAATTTTCTCCACTTAACTCGAGCTGCAGATGAACTTGAGAGCTCTTTCGCACAAAAATCTTGGAGAACATTCCCTTTATGTGTACGGGGCAGCCCCGCACGAGGAAAGAGCTCTACGAAGCTCCCGGTGGTAACCTGGTTGACGGTTTACCGCCGGCTCCCAGTTGGCAAGGAAAATCTCGACGGACCTTGGTGACTTTTGATCGGTTGAAAATTTTGTTCTCGAAATTCCTGAATTCGTTTGAGCTCTAGTATTTTTTCCCGTGATATTCGATCTTATTCCCGCTCGCCGTCTTGATCTCAGCTCGATCAGGTACCTTGTACTGCCAACGGACGGGATCGGCTGTTTCGAGTGATCTTGATACGCGTTGTCGGTTTTCTGTACTTAACTCGAGCTGTAGGACAGCTACAGAGTTGATATTTGATAGGAACCACTTCAGAATCGTTCGTCTGTCTCATCCAGAGGTCTGAACTCGGTCTGCTGCTCGAGCTAGATCCGCGAAACTATCCGTATTGTTCGAGTGATCTTGAGAGATGCTGTCGGTTTTCTGCACTTAACTCGGGCTGGGGTGGCTGCACGGCTGGTAGTCACAGACGCCGATTTGGAGACATCAGGCGCGTCCGCCTGTCGCATGCAGAGGTCTGAACTCGGTCTGCTACTCCAGCAGGTCGCGAAACCTGCTTGTATCGCTCGAGTCATCTCAACTAGCGCCGGCGGTGAACCGTCAACCTGGTCACCGGCGGGAACCTCGTAGAGCTCCTTGCACCCGTAAGAAAGCTCAGGATCGAAGCTGACATCTTCTGGGAGCTTTTCTAGAAAAACGTCAAATTAAGATTATTCGGAGTGAACATGAAGTCGGTTCTGGGAAGTCAACTATTTCTAAAACTGGCTCTAGAGAGCTGAGCTGCTGAGGGAACAAAGTTTATATGCCAATGCTCGGCGTAAAAATCTGCTTCCTCAAAATGAATTGTCAAATATCTTTCAGATCTGAGCAAAACCGACCCAAAGTCACCACTTTGTCCTTTCTGGTCGGGTCGACCAACTAGCTCCACCCCGCGCCGGAATTCCTCTAGCTCATCAACGAAGAGCTCTACGAGGTACAGGGAATGTCGGTTTGCTGTACTTAACTCACGCTCTAGGTAGGGGAGCTACAGAGCTGATGCGCACAGAACCTGATTCGGAAGCATCATGCGCGTTCGTCTGTTGCATCCAGAGGTCTGAACTGAGCTTGCTACTCGAGCTAGGTCCGCAAAACTATTCGTATTCTTCAAGTCACCTTGACAGATGTTGTCCCTTTTCTGTATTGAACTCGGGCTGTAGGAGAGCTGCAGACTGATGCAGAAGCATTGTGAGCGTTCGTCTGTTGCATCGAGAAGTCTGAACTCGGTCTGCTACCCGAGCTAGGTTCACAAAACTATTCGTATTCGACCGACAGTTTTCTTTCCAAATGGTGGTGCATTTCTTCACTGATCTCGAGCTGTTTTTCGGCCGAAAAGTCAGAAGGACGTCATGAGGCGCAAAGCATCTAGACGCTTGGTTTGGGTCTGTTGTGAGTGCAGACGCCAAGCACGGATTCGTACTCTGCTATTTTCTTCCTAATGGTATTTTCTACGCGCTGCAGATAAGCTGCAGAACTGTTCAGCACAGCAATATCACTAGACGCCTGAGATCAGTCTGCTATCAGCGCTCGGGCTGAAAAACTTTTCGTTCTCTGCTAATTCTTTGGACATAATATATGGTCAGGAAGCTCTACGAGTCCCCCGGCGGTAAGAAAGGTTGACGGTTTACCGCCGGCGACCAGTTAGCAAAATTCCGAAAAGGGACGCGATCATACCTTCCGCGGCCTGGCTCGGCCGATTTTGCAGTTCTAACCATTCGTTTGGGCTGATAATTGCGCAGAGCAAAGCTTTGTATTGGAGAAGTTACCTTTAAAACGCTCAGCTCATTCTGTCGACGAATTTTCCCGAGCGAAGCCAGGGAACCCCAGATTTTTTTTAAAAAGATTTCAAGAAAATCTACTGCGAAGTTCTTTGCTTCGATTCGGGGCACTCTACGCGTGTAAGGAGCTCTACGAGGTTTCCGGCGGTCACCAGGTTGACGGTTCACCGCCGGCGCTAGTTCCGGGGCGCTGGAGAGCTAGTTGGCAAGAAAAATCTCGACGGACCTTTTCGTGACTTTTGGTCGGTTCAAAATTTTGTTCTCTAAATTCAACCATTCGTTTGAGCTCTAGTATTTTTTCCCGTGATATTCGATCTGATTCCCGCTCGCCGTCTTGATCTCAGGTCGATAGGATACTTATTACTGCCAAAAAGCATCCCGGCGGGATCGGCCGTTTCGAGTCATCTTGACACGGGTTGAGAGTTTTCTGTACTTAACTCGAGCTGTAGGACAGCTACAGAGTTGATATTAATAGAAACCACCACAGAATCATCAGGCGCGTTCGTCTGTTGCATCCAGAGGTCTGAACTCGGTCTGCTGCTCGAGCTAGGTCCGCGAAACTATTCGTATTGTTCGAGTCATCTTGAGAGGTGCTGTCCGTTCCCTGTACTTAACTCGGGCTCTAGGGTGGCAACAGGGCTGGTAATTACAGAAACTGATTCAGAGACATCAGGCGCGTCCGCCTGTCGTATGCAGAGGTCTGAACTCGGTCTGCTACTCCAGCAGGTTCGCGAACATATTCGTATCGCTCGAGTCATCTTGACAGGGGCTGTTGGTTTTCTGTACTTAACTCGAGCTCTAGGGTAGCTACAGAGCTCATACTGACAGAAACCGATGCAGCATATTCAGGCGCGTTCATCTGTTGCATCCAGAGGTCTGAAATCGGTCTGCTACTCGAGCAGGAGAGCTACAGAGGTGATACGCACAGAATCTGATTTGGAATCATCAGGCCGGTTCGTCTGTTGCATGTAGAGGTCTGCACTGGGTCTGCTACGAGGTCCGCGAAACTATTCGTATTCTTCGAGTCATCTTGACAGATGTTGTCCATTTTCTGTATTCAATTCGGGCTGTAGGAGAGCTACAGAGCTGATACGCACAGAGAACGATCCAGAAGCATCAGGGCGTTCGTCTGTTGCATCGAGAGGTCTGAACTCGGTCTGCTACCCGAGCAAGGTTCGCAAAACTATTCGTATTCGACCGATATTTTTTTCCAAATGATGGTGAGTTTCTTCGCTGACTCGAGCTGCAGAGCAGCTCGAGAGCTCTTCGGCAGAAAATTAAAAGGATATCATGTGGCGCGAAGCATCCAGACGCTCTGTTTGGGTCTGTTTCGAGCGCAGACGCCAAACACGGATTCGTACTCTGCTACTTTCTCCCTAATGGTACTGTTTTTCTTGGTTCTACACGCTGCAGATGAATAGAACTGTTCAGCACAGCAATGGGAAGGGAACTATCAGGGACAATAGTGAAATGTATCTAGACGCCTGAGATCAGTCTGCTATCAGCGCTCGGGCTGAAACTATTCATTCTCTGCTAATTCTTTGCGCATAATATATGGTCAGGAAGCTCTACGAGTCCCCCGGCGGTAAGAAAGGTTGACGGTTTACCGCCGGCGCCCAGTGGGAAAAATACCGGTTCTCAAGACGAATTGTTAAATTTTGCACAAAGATAGAAAAACCGACCCCAAGTCGTCACATTGTCTCTTAAGATCGGGTCGGCCATCTAGCTCGACCCTGCGCCCAAATTCCTCTTAGCTCATCTTGGCGAAGAGCTCTACGAGGTAAAAACGTATTATTCGAGCTTTTTTCCTTCACGCTTGAGAAAGCATGGGAGCCGGCGGTAAACCGTCAACGAGGTTACCGCCGGGAGCCTCGTAGAGCGCTTTTCCTGGCGCGGCGCTGCTGGGAACACATGGAAAGGGCTTCCTCAAGCGTTAGCTGAAAACTCGAAAAAAAAAAACATTTTTTTGGTTTTCATCGAAAGTCAGTTCCGCCAAGTGTTTTGATAGTAATACTGCAGCTACAGACCTGAGAATTTCACTGGCAGACGCGGCACAGACCACTACAGGTGCGAAAAATATTTTTTCTTGAAGCGAATGTTCAAATATCTCACAATGTTTGCCGAACCGACCCAAAGTCCACGCATTGTCCGTCGGGGCCGAGTCGGCCAACTAGCTCCACCCCGCCCCGAAATTCCTCTAGCTCATCGATGCCGAAGAGCTCTGCGAGGTATGGGAGCCGGCGGTAAACCGTCGACCAGGTTACCGCCGGGAGCTCGTAGAGCTCTTTCCCTTGCGCGGCGCTGCTCGGAACACATGGAAAGAGCTTTATCAAGCGTTAGCTGTTGGTATGAATTAAAAACTCGAGAAATGTTGTTTCTGGGTTTTACGCAATGTCGGTTCCTCCTAGTCTTTTGATAGGAATAATGCAGCTAGAGCCCTAAGAATTGCACGATCGAGCGCGCCATGATTCGCTGCAGAGAATAATAATCCGGATGTCCAAAACAAATTTCAAAATCTTTCAGAATCTCACAAATCCGACCCAAGTGTCACACATTGTCCGCCCCGGCCGGCTGGGTCAACTGGCGCCGGCGGTGAACCGTCAACCTAGTCACCGCCGAGAACCTCGTAGAGCTCCTTGCGCGCGTAATAATGCTCAGATTCCAAGCAGACAGCTTATTGGAGCATTTCTAGAAAAACGTCGAATTTTCATGTTTTGGTTGTCAACTTCATGTCGGTTGCTCCTAATTTTTCGATAGTAAAACTGGCTCTAGAGAGCTGAGCTGCTCAGGTAAGAAAATTTATGTGCCAATGCTCGGCGTAAAAATCTGCTTTCTCAAAATGAATTGTCAAATATCTTTTTAATATTAGCAAAACCGACCCGAAGTCACCAGATTGTCTTCTGGTCGGGTCGGCCAACTGGGAGCCGGCGGTAAACCGTCAATCTGGCTACCGCCGGGAGCCTCGTAGAGCTCTTTTCTCCTGCGGCGCTGCCCCGAACACGTTAAGGGAGTTGTCGGCAAGATTTCTGTGCGGAAGAGCTCTCAAGCTTAAAAATCACCATCGGTTCGCAAAAATCGGTTGCATACGAACAGTTTTGCGGACCTAGCTCGAGTAGCAGACCGAGTTCAGACCGCTGGATGCAACGGACGAGCGCGCCTGATGATACTGAATCCGTTCATGTGCGTACCAGCTCTGTATCTATTCTGAATCTTGAGTTTAGTACAGAAAACCGACAGCACTTCTCAAATTAACTCGAGGAACACGAATAGTTTTACGGACCTAGCTCGAGCAGCAGACCGAGGTCAGACCTCTAGATGCAAGAGACGAACGAGCCTGATGATTCTGGACCAGTTTCTGCAAGTATCGGCGTTGTAGCTCTCCTATATCTCGAGTTAAGTACAGGAAACCGTAAACGCGTCTCAAGATGGCTCGGAACACAGTCGGTTCCTCCAAGTGTTTTGATAGTAGTACTGCACCAACGGGCCTGGGAATTTCACAGGCGCAAGCGTCATAACCCACTGCAGGTGCGAAGAATCTGGTTTCTAGGAATGAATGTCAAATATCTTTCAAATCTCAGCAAAAACGACCCCAAGTCGTCACATTGTCTCTTAACGTCGGGTCTGCCAACTGGGAACCGGCGGTAAACCGTCAACCTGGTTACCGCCGGCAACCTCGTAGAGCTCTTTTCTTGCGCGGCGATCGTCGGAACGCATGAAGAAAGCTTCTGGAGCGAGGAACGAAAAATTAGAAAAAAATCACGTTTTTCTGTTTTTATCCAACGTCGGTTCCTCCAAGTGCTTTGATAGTAATGCTGCACCTACGGACCTAAGAATTTGACTGGCAGACGCGGCATAACCCACTACAGGTGCGAAAAATCTGGTTTCTCAAAATGAATGGTCAAATATCTTTCAAATCCTCGCAAAACCGACCAAAAGTTAACGCTTTGTCCGCCCGGGCCGGGTGGTCCAACTAGCTCCACCCCGCGCCGGAATTCCTCTAGCTCATCGATGCCGAAGAGCTCTGCGAGGTACTAGCTCCACCCTGCGCCCGAATTCCTCTTAGCTCATCTTGCCGAAGAGCTCTACGAGGTACTAGCTCCACCCAGCGCCGGAATTCCTCTAGCTCGTCGATGCTGAAGAGCTCTATGAGGTACTGGGCGCCGGCGGTCACCGGTCAACCTTTCTTACCGCCGGGGGATCGTAGAGCTTCCTGACCATGTATTATGTCCAAAGAATTAGCAGAGAACGAATAGTTTTTCTGCCCAGCGCTGATAGCAGACCTGATCTCAGGCGTCTAGTGATATCCCATTGCTGTGCTGAACAGTTCTTTAGCTCATCTGCGTGTAGGAAATACCATTAGGGAGAAAATAGCAGAGTACGAATCCGTGTTTGGCGTCTGCGCCCACAACAGACCCAAACCAAGCGTCTAGATGCTTCGCGCCTCATGATGTCCTTCTGATTTTTCGGCTGAAGAGCTCTCGAGCTGCTTTGCAGCTCGAGTTCAGTGAAGAAATTCACCAAGATTTGGAAACAAATATCGGTCGAATACGAATAGTTTTGTGAACCTAGCTCGGGTAGCAGACCGAGTTCAGACCTCTCGATGCAACAGACGCATCGAGAGGCCTGAACTCGTTCTGCTACTCGAGGTAGGTCCACAACACTATTTGTATTTCTCAAGTTCTCTTTAGAGGCGCCGTCGGTATTCTGCGCTGAACTCTAGCTGCAGCACAGCTACAGAGCTCGTACGCACAGAAACCGATGCAGAATCATCAAGGGCGCTCGGCTGAAGCATCTAGAGCTTTAAAAAGAGTCTGCTACTCGAGCTAGGTCGGCAAAGCTATCTGTATGCGACGTTTTTTTTTTTTTTTTTTTTTTTTTTTTTTTTTTTTTTTTTTTTTTTTTTTTTTTTTTTTTTTTTTTTTTTTTTTTTTTTTCCCCCCCCCCTTTTCTCTTCTTCTTCTTTAAAAAATGCTCTCGCTTAAGCTTCCCTCACGTAATCCGAGGAGCGCTGGGCAAGGAAAGAGCTCTAAGAGGTGCCTTCTCTAGCTACCCTGTGCTCCGTTTGGGAGTCTGAGGGCTCAGCTGTCACAGCTGTCCGCGCCCTGACTCAAACCCAAAAACCTGGTTGACGGTTTACCGCCGGTTTCAAGTTTTGAATCGTACCCTACTCCAATCGCCATCAGAGGTGCCTTCGATGGCGGGGTGTGTCCTTTGGGATCAGGATGTGGTTTTTGGCTTCATATTGGCATGTTGAACAGAGAATACGTGAGTGAGGAGCTCGGATTTGCACAGCCTAGCCCTGTCGGGACTGCTACGCCTCTCGTTTGGAGAGATGTGGCTGAGGCCGCGTGGCTCCTTGAAGGAGCGACAATCACGTAATGTGAACTTAGTGCCGCCGAGGCGCTTCTTTGCGTTGCTCGCTCGTTGCTTTGGGACTTGCGAGACTCGTCTCCTCCAGCTGTCTCGCAGCTGGTGCACATGAGCCCAAACAAACAAAACAAACCGAGGTTGACGGTTTACCGCTGGCTCCCAGTAACTCGTAGAGTTTCCCGTAGCTCGTTGCTGGAAGCTTAAGAGTATTTCCGGGGCGCCGGAGAGCTAGTTCGCAAGAAAAATCTCGACAGACCTTTTGCTAACTTTTGGTCGGTTGAAAATTTTGTTCTCGAAATTCAACAATTCGTTTGAGCTCTAGTATTTTTCCCCGTTATATTCGATCTTATTCCTGCTCGCCGTCTTGATCTCAGCTCGATCGGGTACCCTTTACTGCCAAAAAGCACTGCGGCGGGATCGGCCTTTTCAGTCATCCCGACAGGCGTTGTCGGTTTTTTGTGCTTAACTCGAGATTTAGGAAAGCTACAGAGCTGATAGTCGCAGAAACCGATTCAAAATCATCAGACGCGTTCGTCTGTTGAACCGAGAGGTCTGAACTCGGTCTGCTACTCGAGCTAGGTCCGCGAAACTATTCGTATTATTCGAGTCATCTCGACAGGTTCTGTCGGTTTTGAGGTCTGAACTCGGTCTGCTACTCGAGCTAGGTCTGCAAATTTATTCGTATCATTCGAGTCATCTTGACAGGTGCTGTCGGTTTTCTGTACTCAACTGTAGGACAATGACAGAGCTGGTACGCACAGAAGCCGATTCAGAATCATCAGGCGCGTCTGTCGCTAGCATGTAGAGGTCTGAACTCGGTCTTCTACTCGAGCTAGGTCCGCGAAGTATTCGAATTCTACGAAATTTGTTGACGGATGCTGCCGATTTTCGGTACTTAACTCGAACTGTAGAAGAGCTACAGAGCTGATGCGCATATGTAACGGATTTAGAATCATCGTGCGCGTTCGTCTGTTGCATCCAGAGGTCTGAACTCGGTCTGCTACTCGAGCTAGGCTGCGAAACTATTCGTATTCTTCGAGTCATCTCGACAGGTGCTGTCGGTTTTCTGTACATAACTCGGGCTGTAGGGAATCTTCAGAGCTGGTACTCACAGGAACCGATTCATCAGGCGCGTCTGTCTGTTGCATCCAGAGGGTAGCAATGGGAAGGATATTGTCAGCGGCAATGCTATCTAGCCGCCTGAGACCAGTTTGCTATCAGCTCGGGCTGAACAAATTTTCGTTCTCTGCTAATTCTTTGGACATAATGCGTGGAAAAGAAGCTCTACGAGTCTCCCGGCGGTAAGAAAGGTTGACGGTTTACCGCCGGCGCCCAGTTGGACACCCCGCCTGGACGGACAAACTTGGCGGACGCAACTTTGTTGAAAACAAGGGCATCAATTTTTCGAGTGCCAAGCTGAGATTCGAAGCAGTCTCGTCGTATTCTGAGCCTCTCCTCAAGTGTGAAAGGTCTACGAGGGCCCCAGCGGTAACCTGGTCGACGGCTTGCCGCCGGCTCTCAGTAACTCGTAGAGCTTCCCTAAGAGCGACATAGCGAAGCTAGAGAGTAATACCTCGTAGAGCGCTTCGGTATCAATGAGCAAGAGGAATTCCGGCGCGGGGTGCAGCTAGTGTGCCCGCCCGGCCCCGGCAGACAATGTGTGAATTTTAGGCCGATTTGCCGAGCAATTTGTGAGATGTGAGCATTCGTTTTGGGAAACTTGATTTTTATTCCCTGTTGTCGATAATCGCGCGTTTAATTGTGTAAGTGACTAGAGCTTGCCTAAGAGCGAAGCGGCGAAGCTAGAGAGTAATTCCGGCGCGCTGGGGGGCTAGCTGGCCAAAAATATATCGACGGATGTTTCTTTGTTTTTTGACTTATGTTAAAATGATTTTGTCGAAGTCTGAGCTTTCGTTAGAGCTCCTAGTATTTTTCTCTCCATATTCGATCTTGTTCCTGCTCGCCATCTTAATCTCAGGTCGATCGGGTGCATATGACTGTCAAAAAGCACTCAGGCGGGATCGGCTGTTCAGTGTCATCTTAGCAGGTGCTGTCGGTTTTCTTAACTTAACTCGAGCTGCCTATGACACGTCATGCCACTCTCTGGGGGGAAAGGCGAGTCTGTACATATGGGGATAATGGATATAAAGAAAGCGTTTGATCATGTGACGGTTTCGCTGGTGATCCGCGCGATGGAACATCTCAGATATCCAGCAGATTTGATTATTGCACTTGTGGAGCCCATGATTGGAAACACAGCAGTTTTTGATTTCCAGGATGTGTGCAGTGAAGAGATCCTGTATAACAAGTCGGTGCGAACTGGAGGGAAAGAAGGTCCAGTACTCCTCAATATTGTGTTGGAGGCAATATGGGCCTCTATTGCTGAAACATGGGAAGCATGTAATTATGGGGTACGATTGGAAGGCGAAGGGGCACAACAGGCGCTGGTCAACCATTACATATGGGCAGATAATGTGGTGCTGTTGGCAGCCTCGGCGAATCAGCTGAGGAATATGGTGAGTATGCTGACCGTTGCCCTCAGACGGGCTGGTATGGACTGGAAGATTGGGAGTCTGGAGTATCTGGTTTTTGGGCTGAGACAGAACCAGTGGCCACAATCATTAGTATGTGAACTGGGAGATGATATTTGTACGCGGGCTGGAGACCCCAACCTACCTTATCAATTACGTGAGGCGGTGGTTCTGCCGAGAAAAAGTGAGTGTGACATACTGGGGGTTAATTTTGTGACGAACCCGAGGGATTTCCAAGCATTACGGCACCGTATTGATGCAGGCAGGCGGTGTTTCTATGCTGATATTAATTTCTATCGATCACGGGCGGTGAACATGAGGGAAACAGTCAGACGGTACCAGAGCACAGTTCAACAGACTATATGCCGCGGATGTGTGGGGTGGAGCTGTAATGAACATGTACTTAACATATTGAGAAGCTTTGAAGGAATATGTCTCAACACAATGCGAGGATTACATAGAAACGAGACGGAAACGTGGGAGGAGTTCAGGGATCGCAGTACCAATAGATCCAGGGAGATGCGCAAAGAGGGGGGGGGTTCAAAACGTTGGTGGAGAAAGTCGTGAGATTTTTCACGGATTCCTGGCTTCATGATTTCATTGTTTTCCCATGGTTTCTCCATGGTTTGTCCATGGCTTCCTGGTTTCATGGTTTCATGGTTTTTCCATGGTTTCCCGGTTTCACGGTTTCCTGGTTTCATTGTTTTTCCATGGTTTCACTGCGGTTTCACGGCTTCCTGGTTTCATGGTTTTTCAAAGGTTCCATGGTTTCTTGGTCTCATGGTTTTTCATTGTTTTTTCATGGTTGCGCAATGGTTTCACCATGGTGTCCTGGCCTCCTGGCTTCCTGGTTTCATGTTTTTTTTCAATGGTTTCACAATGGTTTCCTGGTTTCCTGGTTTCATGGTTTCATTGCTTTTCCATGGTTTCATATTTTCCTGGTTTCATGGGTTCCTGGTTTCGTGGTTTTTCCGTGGTTTCACCATGGTTTCCTGGTTTCCTGGTTTCACGGTTTTTCATTGGTTTCATGGTTTCCTGGTTTCCTGGTTTCCTGGTTTTTCCATGGTTTCACAATGGTTTCATAGCTTCCTGGTTTCATTGTTTCATGTTTTCCCATGGTTTTTCCATGGTTTCATGATTGCCTGGTTTCATGGTTTCATTGTTTTTCCATGGTTTCCTGGCTTCCTGGTTTCATGGTTTCATGGTTCTTCAATGGTTCCACCATGGTTTTTCAGGTTTTCATGGTTTTTCCATGGTTACATTGTTTTTCCAAGTGTGATGATTTCTTTTGATTGTTTCTCGCATGGCGTGGCCACGCGGCATGGCCCTGCCGACAAAGCCGCATGGCAATGCCGCGCGGTTGAATAGACCATGGTATATCCATCATATGGGCGGCGGGCCTGCGCCAAAGCGCCTGGGGGGGGGGGGGGGGGGGGGGGGCGTGCTTGTCGTCTGTTTTGCGCGCTCAGCGCTGATCTCTTTGCAGCGAGCGAATAGGTCCTTGCGCGCATGCGCAAAAAAAAGATACGATGAGCCGCGCGAGGGGGGCATGCACACGGGCCGATGCGTGGACGGGCGGGCGCCCCGGTTGGAAGGCGTCGCCGCGACGCCCCGCCACCCCTCCTTGCGTGTATATATATATATATATATATATAAAGCACCAACTAGCTTGCTCTCGCGCGTACCCAAGTGGGAGGGAGGCGACGCCGCCGAAAGGCAAAGCGAAGACGAAGCCTGGGGCGCAGAATTAAACAAAAAGGTGCGCAGTCAGCAAGAGCAAGAGAAGAGGAAACATAACGCCGAACATCACCAGGCTCAGGCCACGCAGGGGGGGGGGGGGGGCCCTGTAATTTCGCCGCGCCTGCATGGGGGAATCATATTGGCAGCGCTCCCTTGCGTGTGTGCTTGTATGTATATATATATATATATATATGGATACGCACTGCCCTCCTCAAGAGATAGGGGAGGGGGCGCCTGAAGAAAGAAGCGCCCGACATCTGGAGACAGTACAAGAAGGGCACCCACAACCAGAAACAAAAGCGGGCACGCGCGTGGGACGAGACGGGCTCCTTCGACCACATTCGCACGAAGAAGGTGGAGGCCCAACAGAAGGAAGAGTGGAAAAACGAGACCTCATCGTGGTTCTCCTGTTCGAAAATAAACCCTTTCTCGCCCCTAGCCAGCCGACTCGTCAGGGGGCGTGGGCGGAAACACCACAGAGAACAATTCCGCTCACGACATCTGAAAAGACTGCCGATGCATCCATATATATATATATATATGGACGGCGGCACCCTATCGGGCGATACCGATATGAGGCCGCCGAACGTCGACATCCCGAGGTCCCGTTACATCTGAAGAGGTATGTAGCATCTTGGGCGTTTTGTGGAACACTATGTGATTACATTCGCACAAGCACAGCTCCATAACGCTTTGCGTATAGCATGTCATCATTTTTATCTTTGGCCGACCGGAGACCAGAGACCAGAGATTCGGGAAGACTCATCTCCGGTCGACCGGAGACCGGAGACCAGAGATTCCTGGGACTCATCTCCGGTCGACCGGAGACCGGAGACCAGAGATCTCCCAGGACTCATCTCCGGTCGACCGGAGACCGGAGACCAGAGATTCCTGGAGACTCATCTCTGGTCGACCGGAGACCGGAGACTGGAGATTCCTAGAGACTCATCTCCGGTCGACCGGAGATGAGTCCTGGGAGATCTCTGGTCTCCGGTCTTCACGGTACACAGAGCCGGAAGATTGAGTCTCCAGGTATCTCTGGTCTTCAGGTACTCATCCGAGTTAGTCCAGAGGAAAAGTACTTCAGGAATCTATTGGTGCTCCTGTTGACTGGAGATAAGCCCCTCATTTAATCTCTGGTCTACGGTTCATCGGTCGGACATTTATTCGTACTGAACAGGGCTCTGCTCAAGCGAACAGTCGGTCACAGACGAGACCTGCGCGGCTACTATGCTTTTGTCTACCGGAGACCAGAGATTCCTGGAGACTCATCTCCGGTCGACCGGAGACCGGAGACCAGAGATTCCTGGAGACTCATCTCTGGTCGACCGGAGATGAATCCTGGGAGATCTCCGGTCTCCGGTCTCCGGTCGACCGGAGATGAGTCTCCAGGAATCTCCGGTCTCCGGTCTCCGGTCGACCGGAGATGAGTCTCCAGGAATCTCTGGTCTCCGGTCTCTGGTCGACCAGAGATATGTATTCAGGAATCTCTGGTCTCCGGTCTCCGGTTGACTGTAGATCAGCCACTCCAGAATCTCTGCGCATGGTCTCCGGTTTCTGGTTGATTTCATTCGTCATGCAGGGCTCAAGCGGACAGTCGGTCACAGACAAGACCCGCGCGGCTACTATGCCTTTGTCTGCGGACGAACGCCTCGCCGAACTGCGCCGCCCAGATGATGGCGAGTCTCGTCTCGTCACCCTGACGGCTGCCCAGTGTTCGCGCCTGAGTTGGCAACGTGCATCGGATCTTCCCCGATCGGGAAATGGTCGATCTGGCACTTCGGAGTGCGATCCCAATCGTGTTTTAAGTGTCGCTATCTGGCATTCGTTCCTCCTGGGCCCCCTCTCGATCTGATCATCCGTCCCCCGCGGTCACATCGCCTGGAGGCGATGGCGTTTGCGATCAATACTGTCGGCCGTCGCTCAGCCGACCAAGGCAGGACGGTGAACCCTGAGGACGTGGAGGCCGCTCTCGACATGCCAGACTTCCTTTTCCGCCCAGTCGACCAAGTCGCCCACATGCTGAACCTGATCGACGTGGTGATGGCATGGTCGGGCAACATCGATGAGGAGACGGTCAAGGCGGCCGTGGAGAGCAGAGGGGCGCAGGCAATGGAGAACGTGCCAGATGTGCTGAAGATTCCAGCAGGAGCGCCTGCGAGCGTGAAGGCGCAGTTCGTTGTTCAGCGGGCTGGCGTTGGGCGGTACAACGTGTTGCGCCACTTCATTTTCAAGCACGGCACCAGCCTAAAGCGCGCAGACACGCGCCTGTACACCATGGGCCAGTCGGCGACGTTCCCTGCGGCCGAGGACTCCAACACTTGGGGCCAGCGGAAGAATTTCAATGCGATGCTCGACCGCTTGCCAGGATTCCAAGTGCGCCATTTCAGTGTGACCCGCAAGGAGCCCAGAGATCAGCAGGGGAAGGGCTGGGACCCCACGCCAGAAGAGATCCGCGACGGCTTCGCGTACATCCGCGAGCACTACCACGAGATTGCTGGTTCAAGCGCGATCGAAGCGCAGGAGTGGGTGCTTCTGCAGACTAAAATCCGATCGAGCGCTTGCTTTGGGTGGCCAACCAGCCAGATCGAGAAGGCGTTGGTGAACATGGACAAGGCATCAGCTTCGGCCGACGTAGACATATTCTTCCCGCTGACGTCGTACGACCTGCATCCTGTCATCCAGGAGCTTCTGCTGCCGTTGATCTACGCTTTCGCCCCGCTCTCTGGTACCATGGTGCTCGGCGCTCCCGGAGTGGGGAAGACTCCCTTGTGCCAGATTGCAGCCATGGCGTGGGGGCGGTACGTGACGCGGAGCAAAGGCATCGACAAGAAGCCTGGCTTCCGGCGGGGCAAACAGATGGACGTCTTTCGGGATAAGGCAACGCCCGTGTATGAAGGCATCTTGCTCGACGACCCCTCTCTGGATCGCATTGACATCGAGGACCTCAAGGCCTTCGGTACAGTCCACACAGCGGGTCATTGTGACGCTCGGTATACTCCCCCTAAGTGGGCCAAGGGCCAGTTCCACGCGCTTCTCAGCAACTGCTGGTCGGAAGATGCTGAGCCGCCAGACTCGGCGGAATTCTCCATCGACCCCCAGCTGTTCATGAGAATGCTCGAGAAGCCTTTCGGCTACCTCAGCCAGTCGCACAGGCTCGCCCTCACTAAGCGGTTCGTGCTCGTTGTGGTCGGCAGGCGCGCGTTGTACGTGCGAGCGCCTAGCTCCGATGACGCCGCCCAGATCTTTAAGTTCACTCAGGGCAACGTGGCCTCTGACTTTCTGTTGCCAGACCACAAGGACGCCCTCGCTGGCTTCTACCAGGGCATGGATCACGAGGACTGCGTGCACCCAGATTATGCGCTGCACGTCGAAAACGAATACAGTCTCGTATGCGAGGTGCAGGAGGCGGTGCGGCAGAAGACCGCAGAGGAGATCGCCTCGTGGTGGGCGAACCGCACGGCCGATCGTCTATCGTCAGCCAGTGGCGCACCACCTGCGCCATCCATCCACCATGTCCCTGCTACTGCTGGTACGCAGGCATCCGACGCTGGCGGCGTGCGCGTGCGAGCGGATGCTGACGGCCAGTATCGCTTCCGCCTGCCAGCCGCGGGATCGCTGGCACCGCCAGGCGGATCGCGCCGCGCTTTCCGATACCCTCTCTCCGCGAAGCGTGAGCGCGAGGAGTTGGATCGGACCGACGCGCCTGGCGGCCCGAGGCCGAGGAGGGGCCTCGGCAGCGCCGCCGAGGGCGCTGCGCGGGCCAGCGCCAACGGCGCCAGATCGGCGTCGGGCGCGGGGGCGACGCCGCATGGCCTAAAGGAAGAGTTCAGCAGCCCCCCTGCGGCCCCCGCCGTGGATAGCATTGGCGGCGCTGTGATCGACGTATTGTCCAGCGGAGAGGAGGGCGACGCTCCGCCCGCGCCGCTTGCTCGCTACCCGCGGGGAGCACGCCTGTGCGACAGATCGTTTGGCTGCATCGTGTCGATGCAGTTCCGCCCCGAGAACGTGCGGCGCTACCCAGACTGCTGCATCCTGGATGCCCTGAACGCCATCGGCGTTCCCGTGCCTTACGATCACGCCGGCCCCTACACTTTGGATGAGGCAAAATCCCTGCTCAACCCGTTCGGTCTGTCGTTGCTCCGCTCGCATCCCAGATCGGCCAGAGGTTCTCAGGCAGGACGCTACATCATCGTTTACAGCATCGCACCCAATCGTCCTGGGCACGCTGTGGGTGGCATTGTATCCAAGGGCCGCGTGCATTTCTTCGACGGTTTGCGAGAGCAGGTCCGTGCGGGCCATTCCGCCTGGCACCGGCTGCCCGACGGCACTCCCTCGTGGATCTGTGATTGGTATCAGGTGGTCTGCTGCGTCGCATGACCGCGATATTTTTTTTGCGCGATTGCCCGTTTCGCAGATGCGATAGTTTGGCGTCGAGTGCAGAATGGGCGCCGATGCTGTGCTGATGTGAGTTTCCGTTGCTGCGCAGGCTCGTGGCGCGCGTGCAGGGCGCCGAGCACGCGCCCGAGGCAGAGGAGGGTCGGCGCGGCTTGTTTCGTCTTCTTTGTTGAAAGTCAGTTCGCATGGTAGTGGCCAAAATTGATTGAGCGTGCAGTCTTTGGCAGGGGAAATGCCCGCTGAACGGGGCGCGGCGCATTTCATTTGAAGACTTCGCTGCGCTTTCCGCTGCGACGACGTGCAATCCATCATGGGTCCGATTGTCGCGGCAGCGGCGCGCCGCGTTTCATCCGTCACTTCTGGGCGCAGCCATGGCCGCTGCAGCGCGGGCGCTCTTCTGTGCAGGCCCCTTCGCCCGTGCGCAGCGCGCGGGGGGCGCGCCCCGCCCTTGCGGCCTCGTTTGGATTGCGTGAAGGAGTGGATGTGAAAATACACGTTGCATGTGTCTTTGGGTCGCACTTTTGTTGGCCAGTCTCATGCATCGACGTTGCTGGGTTGATATCCGTAGGTATTTTTGCTCAAGAAGAGATACCCGTTCTTTGAGATGGGCAAATTTGTGCCGAAACGCGGTAGACTTCGCAATGGTTCGCTCCCGCGTCATGGACAGACTTTTTTTTTTTTTTTTTTGTTTTTTTTTGATGTTTTTTTTTTGATTTTTTTTTTTTTTTTTTTTTTTTTTTTTTTTTTTTTTTTTTTTTTTTTTTATTTTTTTTTTTTTGTTTTTTTTTCCTTTTTTGTTTTTTTTTTTTTTTTTTTTTCTTTTTTTGTTGTTTTTTTTTTTGTTTTTTTATTTTTAGACTTTGAAGCTCATCAAAAAGCCTGCGGCGCAACCGCGCTCGCGGCAGAGTGCTCGAGCGCGCGCCACTTACACGCAGTCCGCGGCCGCGGAGATCAAAGGAGATCCACGCGATCGAAAAGTCAGTAAGAATTTGGTTGACCTGGCTCGCATGACGGAAGCAGAGATTTGGAATTTCATGCTCAAGGTTGATTTCGCGAAAGATTTGCATGGGGAACGCTGTCCAGTGTGTAAGAATGGATATCTGGGTGCCAAGCAATTTCGATCTGATGGGAGTAAGCCGTTCCACCGCTGCTCGTCTTATAAATGCCAGCGCCGTGAGTTCCCATGGGGGCAATGTCCGCTTTTACACCATGGGCGACGTTCAGCTCCTCTCCAGCAGCAGCTCATGAACTTACTGTGCCTGTCCACGACGAACTCAGTGACTAGCACCATCCATTTGACGGGGCATGCGCGCAGGTCTGTCATACACACGCACGGGTTACTACAGAATGCTCGTAAGTTGTACGTGCAGCGGAAGGAGAAGACCATGACTTTTGGCAGTGACAAAAGAGTGCCAGCAGCGAAGTGGCACGACATCGAAGTAGACGAGGCCTCTTTCGGCAAGATGCTACTCCGACCTCCACGCAGCGCGTCTGACCACTGCCTCGCATGGGAGAACTGGATCGGTATTCTGCGCCGTGGTCACCCAGGTTCTCTCATGCTCATTCGTTCGAAAAAACACGCCCACCCTGGCGAGATCGCCAGGTCCAGGACCGATCACTAAGGACCAGTGGAAATGCATAGCAAAGAAGCACTTGCAGAACCGATGTGTCGTTATACACACAGATTCAGCACGAGCATACCGTGAAACCAATATTCCGGGAACGGTGCGGGACCAAGTCGTACACCAGAAGAAACGAGTTTTTAACAACAAGACTAAGCGGTTCACGTGGACGAAGCCTAAATACGTGGGCACTGTGCAGCACAGCGTTGATGGCAAACGATTTTGGCGCAAGTCTGGAACTCAGACAGTTGATAGCTGCTGGAGATTCCTGAAGTCTCGCATTCACAAGAATCAATGTATGAAACCAGGCTCGCGCGCCTTTACGGTGGCAGTCAAGTCTGCACAGTACGAATATTGGACGAGAGGCATGGACCCTTGGGAGGCAATGTCTTTGCTGCTCAAATGACAACTGTCGGCCGCGCATCTCTTGTCTCATCATCATTCGAGCTGTTGGCTCGTGCAGGAGCCGAGCGGCCAGATTTGTTCAATGCTAGTGCGCGTGCAGACCTTCGCACTCAGATAGGCCTGAGACACTCCTCACGTGATCGCTTAATCGCTAGATGTTGCTGCGTCGCTGTTGGCTCATGCAGGAGCCAATCTGTCGAGCGCTTTAACGCTGTGCCGTATACAGTTGAACGCCACAGTTTGCGATCATCGGAACACTGCTTGATGTGAGCTAACATAAATTTATGATCACTCGAGTGTTTTAACGCTTTTGCGTATACAGTTAAACGCAACAGCACGCGGCCATCGAAGCATTGATTATTTTGAGCCAGCAAAATGACTGATTGAAGTATGTGAGCATCCCCGGACCAGTTAAGATATCCTTGAGAAAGCTCCTAAAGAGGCCCCGGGGAGGGGGCGGTCAGGGGGGGAAAATGGCGCCGGGGCCGAGGCGGGAACCACATTTAGACTAATATTCTAAATGTGGTTCCAGCCCCATCCTCCGCACGGGTCCTGGATGGCCAACTGCGGTCCAAGGCACATTCGCAGACGCCCCAATTAGCTTCTGATAATTGCAAAAATGCAAACAAAATGGCGCAAAACGGCCTTCAATGTTTCCAAAATGCATGCCCCAGTGGGAAAAACACAAATGAAAAAAACGTTCCCGCATGCTTTTCCAATCTTATGTGTAAAAACACGATATGCGGAAGGATTCGGACCAAGCGGAAGCCCGAAAACAAGGCCAACGTTGCACCGGGAACCGAATTTTGGAAGAATCAAGCACATTCAGATGGAAGAAGCAGATATGATAAAAACATCTCCCGGGATTGTTTCCGAATCCTATGTAAAAACAAGATGCGAAGGAGGGCCGAATAAGAGGAGCGGGAGCATGAGGAGGAGGAGCAGGAGGAGGAGAAGGAGGAGGAGGAGAAGGAGGAAGAGGAGGAGGAGGAGGAGGAGAAGGAGGAGGAGGAGGAGGAGGAGGAGGAAGAGGATGAGGAGGAGGAGGAGGAGGAGGATGGAAGAGGGACCTTCGTAAACAGGTCTAGGGTGAGAAACGGCGCTGGATTGATTCCACTCGCCTCCCCAGAGAGCCGACGTTCCAAACAAATTGGAGCGGCAAGAGTTGGGTTCTTTACTTTCGTCCTCCTCCTCGCCCTCCTCGTCGTCCTCCTCCTCCTCCTGCACCACTATGGGCCTCTTTGGGCCGTCGTGCCCAAACGGGTCCGTCGCTCCCTCGGCAGTGTGCGCTGGATTCTCCTTCCGTGGATTGCTTGCCTTGCCTCCTCCTCCTCCTCTTCCTCCTCCTCCTCCTCCTCCTCCTCCTCCTCCTCCTCCTCCTACTGGAGGCCTTCACCAGGCCTCGGAAGCATAAAAACCGATTCAGGACGAAAAGCTGTTTTCAGAGAAATCCTCGAAATGTGCAGATCCAGGGTAAGAAGCGGCGTTGGATTGAACTCACCCGCATAACTCAGAGGAGGCAGGGTGACACGAGGGTTGCTTTTTCGGCCTTCGAGGACCCTCGTCGCGTCTGAACGTGGCTCGGAAAACGGATGCGTTTGAACCCTGGGAGAGGTCCGGGAACCGATTTTGAACCGAGTTCGGGCATCATTGTCTCACCGCCGTTATCTCACGTTGCCTTCTCTGAGTAACTGGTGCACCTGATCGGAACCACAACCATCACCGCAGCGCCAGTTGGGTTGATTGAGCCCCGACCGAGTAGAATGTGGAGGAGAGCTTGTGGCATTTTGCCTCGGCCGACACTTTGCCAGGGTTGTGGGTCACCGGCGTCTTCGATTTAACTGGGATACTCTTGAAAGTCTCATCGGCGACAGTGTATTTTCACGTGCTACCTTGGGCTAATCTTGATGTATTGTTGTCGCTTTCTCCGATCGTTTTCGAGCTCCGAGTTTCGTCTTGGAACTCTCGTAAACAAAGTTTGAGCTTCCTTGGATGCCTCAGTGGGCGTTTGAGTACTTGTTCAGCGTGTTTGCCACATCCCTTGTCACACATGTTATTTTCCTAGTCGTAGTGATGCAGCTGATTATTTGTTATCTTCGATTCGTGTATCATCCGAGCAATTTGGGCTCATTAGTAATATTGTCCCACGTTGCTGTTGTACCGAGCGCAGCTTCAGAACAATGCCAGAACATAAGAAAGACTTTCTTCAATTGTTGCGGGATGGAACCCCCAGCGAACGAACAGACGCAGTTGGTGTAGCTACAAAGCGGCTACTAAATATGACGTTCAATGGCGTATTGAATGATGCGAACGGTGTGTATATCATATTCTTGACGCTTCGCGTAACCCCACCAGCCCATCCAACACCAGGCGCTCGAACGAAGAACGCCGATGATCGGCAGCTGTTCTCCTCCCCCTTTTCCTCCTACTCCACCGCCTTGTCGTCCTTTTCCTCTCCTCCTCCTCCTTCTCCCTCTCCTCCTTTTCCTCCTCCCTCTTCTCCTCCTCCTCTTCCTCCTCCTCCTTCCCTTCCCTTCCTCCTCCTCTTCCTCTTCTCCCGCTTCTTCCTCCTCCCTTGTGGCTTCTTGGAGGTATATTGGAACGTTTTGGCGGACTCTTGGGCCTTGCGGGCAGGCGGCCGGCGTTCCGCCCGCTCGCGCGCAGGCCAAGAGGAGAGTCCAAGACGTCTGTTGAAACCCTCTTGGAGGACATCGATCACAGAACGGGGGGCTTAAATTAGCAACGCCTTCCTTGGGGCCGCGATCCTCGTAAGGCCTGTCGAATTTTAGCTCTCCCAGGGGTCGATCTTGGACACTCTGACCGCTCGCGAACGCTCCTGTTCAGGTCAGTGGGAAGGAGTAGGGGGACGGATGCCCCTCCCCGAAAGGGAAGAAGGAGGGGCGGAAGAGGAAACGCCCTTTGCCAACGACGCCCAGAGGGCTGATGGGATTTCAATTGCTACTTCGCCATCTCAATTTTGATACATGGTCACCGCTCCGAGTGTTCGCCACGCTCATGGCAGTGTATGTCGTCAAAAGGTGCACTGGGCGAAAGATTATCGATCGCTTTGCATACAAGCCAGGAGTGGCGACATTTTCGTTCACACTGCCGCTGTATTTCCGCATTGTTACTGCTGTCAACCCCTACAACAACGATGACCGAAACAGTATATCCAAGGTGATGGATTTGTTGCGCTTGCATCCAGTGTGGAAGGATGGGGATTCCAATGACATTCTGCTAGCTGACCCTTTTTTCCAAAAGTTGCGCAATTGGTATATCCCACACGCTACAAGGGCAATGACCACAGAATCAGCAACTTATATTTTCGATCAGAAGTATGCGCGCGCGTTGCTTCTTACACTTTTAGTGGTTTTGTCGGTCAGGGCAGATCGTTTTCTGACATACTTGGTTGCGAATCCTGCATTCCTTTTGTTCGACGAAGAATGCTTGCCGCTGCTCTACAGGGGCGTTGTATTAGGAAAATCGTTGTACCTTGGGTTGCGAGATAATTCAGTCGCCGCGAGATGTTGCGCCACCACAGAGCAGAAACTTTGGAGAATCGGAGATCTAGTTGATTCGATCCTTGTTCCATGCTGGGAATGTCCTGAAAAGACCCTCGACCCGATTCTGAATGCAACTTCGGTGGCTGATCTCGCAAAGGCTCTCATGGGCATCAACAAGACAAAAGGTAAGCTTGTGTTCAGTCATTCGATGGAATACTTGTTCTTACTGCACGAGCAAGCATGCAAGGCGAAACGGGCGTCAGTTTTTAAATTCGCCCTCGATATGCAAGCACTCGACGACCACATTCTCTTGGGAACGAATGGAGAAATATTCGAAGAATGGATCAACGCGTACCCCGCCGGGAACCGAGCTGCCACTAGCGCGCGAAAGCGTTCCACGGTCCACGACCTGGCTGCTGCGGTGAATGAGATGCTTCCGCTGTCCATCCACTACACTGACGGATCTGTCGCCTACACTCAGCATTTCGGCGCGACGTCTGCCCAGCAGACATCGTGCAAGATGGTGCAAGTTGCCCAGACGTATATCACGGGCAATACGGGCGGCAAGGACAGGGATCCAAACGGCAACGCAGCAGGTAAGAAACGGAAGCGAGGAGAAGTTGTGTCTTTGAAGCACGACGAGCCCGCCAGCAATTTGCGCCGCGTGCGCAAGAAAGCGCCCAGGCTGTCCTTCGTGCGGGCCTGAGTTTGTCTTCCTTCGTCCGCGCACGTGCGTCGAGGCATTGCCTGCCCTGCTGTCGTTATCCCGTTTCCCAGTTAGAAGTGCTTGAGAGCGCCTGCAGAGAGAATCCGCCACCGAGAAAAAATTATAGCCCATCCGTTGCCATTGCAGCAGGCCGCATCTACCACCGTCGTTGATCGTGCATTTCTCGGGGAGCGCACGACAACCGCGCGTATTGCCCGATAGGGTGCCGCCGCGCATATATATATATGAATATCCTGTACTATATTCTTAGGCTGTTTCTCCCCCTCCTCCTTCTCCTCCTTCTTCCTTCTCCTCTTCTTCTCCTCCTTCTACCCCTTCTCGTTGTCCTCCCCCGCATCCTCTCCTCCTACCCCTCCTCTCATCCTTCCCATTCCTTCTTCCCCTCCTCCTCCTGCCCCACTCCTCCTGCCCCTCCTCCTCATGCCCCTCCTCTCCTTCTCCTCCTCGCTCCTTCTTCCCCTCCGCGTCCACCTCATGTAACCGCGCCCTCGCGCGCGCGGGGTGCGATATTGCCGCGCCCGCATCCCTTTCATGTATATCGCACGGGGGCTCTACGAGTTCCCGACGGTAACCAAGATTCCTGGTCACGCCCCCCCCCAAGGTGCCCAATGCTGTTTCCCTGGAGGACACGCGCAAGATGTGTCTACTGCCCTTGGTCTCAAACTGGTATAGTATGTGTCTTGCGAGCCTGGCTGAAACCCAGCTGGCGGAGAGTGCTACTTCGCTGTGTGTGTCTCTGGGTTTTCCAGGGGGCGGAGGCCGCGAGAAATTACGGCGGTTGCGAAGAGGTTGTGTCAACATGCGGCGTGGTGGGGTAAGGGGGGGGGGGGGGGGGGGTGGGGTCTCTCTTCTTGGGGTCGGCGGACGTACTGCAATGCTTCGACTACGTATCGGTACCACTTGCGATGAAGAGTATGCTGGCTTTGGGTTTCCCACGTTCCTTGGTATGTGCCATGCTCGCGCCTCTGGGGGGGAACAAGTGTAAGATGGCGTTCAAAGGAGTGTGCTGGGAGGACTGGGTCTCTTGGGATAAGGCCATGCGCGCGGAGGAGTGGAGAGCCCTTTGCTATTCAAGGTTGTGTCGATCTACATGTGGAGGGGTGGTGAGGAGGTGGGGGTTGCGGGGTGGGTGGGGGGTTGTGTGTGTGTGTGTTGTGGTTGTGTGTGTGGTGTGTGTGTGTGTGTGTGGGTATGGGGTGGTGGGTGGGGTGGGGTGGGTGGGGGGGTGGGGTGGGGTGGGGTGGGGTGGGGTGGGGTGGGGTGGGGTGGGGTGGGGTGGGGTGGGGTGGT
This sequence comes from Prorocentrum cordatum, assembly GCA_963575745.1. Lineage (NCBI taxonomy): Eukaryota > Dinophyceae > Prorocentrales > Prorocentraceae > Prorocentrum > Prorocentrum cordatum. The sequence goes on from CAUYUJ010000322.1 coordinate 90,745, forward strand.
GGTGGTGGTGGTGGTGGTGGTGGTGGTGGTGGTGGTGGTGGTGGTGGTGGTGGTGTGTGTGTGTGTGTGGGGGAAGCAGAATGTGGGTTATGTGCTTGAAACACCACTCCGAAACGCGCGGACACGCATCACGCATGCGTTGTGGGCGGACAACATGTGCATTTATGCACGTTGGAGGGAAGAGCTCCAACAAATGATGCGGGACCTCGCGGAGCCGTTGGCTTGGGCTTGTTTGCGGTGGAAGCCCTCGTCGCTTGGGTTCTTGGCCAGTGGCATTCCATGGGCACCCGACGACCATATTGTTGTGCATGTGCCTGCGTATGGTGGTCCCTTCTCTCTCCAGCGTGTGAGTGCGATGAGTGCCTTGGGGTTCCAGGTGAGCGACGCGTGGAATGCGCGCTCGGACCTTCAGTACAGCTTGATGAGAACGGACAAGGCATGGTTCAGGGATCTGCGACACGATCAGTGTAGACAGGTACCACTACGAGAGCGTTTCCAGCGGTACTGCACCCGTGTCCAGAGTGTTGCGTTGTATGCGTGTGAGGGGATGACACTGGATAGGACGACTATACATCAATTGCACGTGTGGGAGGGTAATCACTTAGCTATTCTTGGTGGAAAACGTAAGGGTACAGGTGAGGATTGGGCGAGTTTTGTCAAGAGATGACTGATGTTTGGTCGGTCGTCCTTTCATTGTCTAGGATTTCAATCGATTGTGGAGCGTTTCTCTCCGAAACAATGGAGCTGCGCAAAGGAGATTGCTGCGTCTGCACGACCGCGCAGCACGGGCCCTGCTCTGCCACAATACGTCGACGCGGACTCGCACGCCCCGACCCGACGAGCACGGGCGCGACTTGTGAGGGAGTGGGCGAGTAACGGGAGAGCTCGCACTGAGGTTTCGATATCATCTTCGTCGAATCTACCTTCAGTTTTAGATCACGACACGCCCATGGAGACGGAGACCGCTTCACATCTGGGTGTCCTGGAGATCACGCGTGCGGCGATGCTACACAGTCTGGGACGCGGGACGGAGCGCCGTGACGCTTTTGTGGCGACGATGAGGTCGTCTCAGGAACGTGCGCCGTGGACTCGAGTGAGGAGCGGTGCACCACCGCGCGGTCGCAATGCGTGGGGCTGTTCATTTGTGTCGGTGGGTGGCGTGGAGTGGTGACTCAACCTAGATTGGTGAGAACAAGGGTTTCAGGTGTTCATACGTCAAGTTTGCGACGAGCACGTCTATGCATGGTTTCAGGTCACGGAGTGTCGCGGGGCAGGAGGTGCTGCGTCTGTTGAACGCGGCCATAGTGACCCTGCAGAGGCGGAGGTGACAAGGATTGCACCACGACTGGCGGCGAACTTCGAACATGAAACGACCTTTACACGACGGGAAGGGATTGTTCTGGAATTGAAAGGGGGTTCTGTGCTGATCACGAACTGGATGAGAGGAGTGTGGTATACGAACAATGGGAAATATCAGCAGCAGGTGGGACAAACATTTGATATGCTGGATGAGGCTTGTAGGAATCTGGATATTGTGACGCCTTCTTGAGGATGTGATTTGTGGATGTACTATTGTAGAGAAAGCAATGCGCGTTCAGATACTCTCACATGGGAGCTAAGAGATCAACTTGGCATGGGTAGGAAATATATTAACCACAACTTTATGGATTACCGAACGGAGACGCTGAGCGCGATCCGTGGTTCGTACGACGGTGGCGTCTCGGAAGCAGGGGCTGGGGGGGGCTGGTGGCTGGAGGGGGAGTTTACTTACAGGAGTGGACACAGTGTCGAAGGGCAGGGTGAAAAGGCATGGGCTTCATGGATTAGGCTTCTCGGCGAGGAGGCCTTTGGGCTACCAGGTGAGTCCGCCGTGACGGTCTGTGAGTTTGAGGCTGCTGTACGGCTTTCGCGTTCCGCTTGCGAGATGCTGAAACAGCATCGGCACTTTTCAGGGCTCAATGTATAGCCTCCCGAGCGCCCCGCGCGTGGCCACCTGCTCGGACCGAAAGCGACCGGAAACAAACAAGGGTGACGGTTTACCGCTGGCTCTCAATCTCAGGGCTCTGGCTGAAGCAGAGCGCTCAAAGATGACTCGTAGAGCGCCTAAGAGCGAAGCGGCGAAGCGAGAGAGTAATTCCGGCGCGCTTGGGGGCTAGTTGGCCCGAAAATTTTCGACGGAAGTTTTGCAAACTTTTGGTCGGTTACAAACCATTTTCTCGAAATCTGAAAATTCGTGGGAGTTCTAGTATTTCTTTCCCCACTATTCGATCTTATTCCCGCTCGTCATCTTAATATCAGGTCGATCGGGTACATATTAGTGCCACAGAGCACTCGGGCGGGGTCGGCTGTTCAGTGTCATCTTGACAGATGCTGGTGGTTTTCTTGACTGAACTCGAGTTGCAGATGAGATGCAGAGCGGTTCGGTGCAGCAATCGAAAGAGAGTTATCAGAAGCGCTAGTCTCAAGTATCTAGATGTCGGAACTCGCTCTGCTACCAGAACTGGGTCCGAAAAATTAGTTGTACCCTGCTAAACTTGTAAGAGTCGATGATGACTTTATTGACTGAACTCGAGCTGCAGATGAGCTGCAGAGCTGTTCGGCACAGCAATCGAAATATATTCATGAGAAGCGCTAGTCTCAAGTATTTAGATGCCCGAACTTGCTCTACTACCAGAGCTGGGTCCGAACCACTTTTCGTACTCTGCTAGTTTTTTATGAATGAGTTGATGATGACTTTCTTGACTTAGCTCGAGCTGCAGACGAGCTAGAGAGCTGTTCGGCACAGCAATGGACACATATTCAGCAGAAGTGCTAGTCTCAAGTATCTAGATGCCCGAACTCGCTCTGCTACCAGAGCTGGGTCCGAAAATCTATTCGTACTCTGCTAATTTTCTAAGAGATTATGATGACGTTCTTGAGGTAACTCGAGCTGCAGATGAGCTACAGAGCCGTTCGGTGCAGCAATCGGACGAACATCATCAGGAACGCTATTTCTGAGTATCTAGATGTCTTAGATCGGTCTGCTACGGAGTTGAAACCAAACAGCTATTCGTATTCTGCTATTTTTTGTATTTCTTGGAGAAATGATGATAGTTTTCTCTTTTTCATTCGAGCTGTAGGCTGGCTGAGAAGCTGAGAAGCACTTCTCGAAACATCTCCTCATCCTCCCCCACTTTCCCTTCTCATCCGCCTCTCCTTCTCCTTCTTCTTCTTCCTCCTCTTCCTCCTTCCTCCTCCTCCTACTGCTCTTCCTCCTCCTCCTCTTCCCCCCTCCTCTTTTTCCTTCATCTGCTCCTTCTCCTGTTTTCCCTCCTTCCCCTTGTCTTTCTCCTCCTCCAAATCTTCCTTCTTCATCATCATCATCCTCATCGTCCCTCGTCTCCCTCTCCACGCTTCCCCCTCCTGAGACTTCCTCGAAATGTAGCCAGGGCCCCCGCTCCCGCCCGAGACTTCCTCGCATTTTATTCAGGAACCGCGCTCTCGCTTGGGACGTCTTTACAATTTATTCAGGAATCGCTCTCCCGGCGCTCTGGAGTCGCGCTCTCGCAAGAGAGTTGCTTGTAACTTACTGAAGAATAGCCTTGCGTTGGAATTTCCTGCAATTTGCCCGAGCGCCGCGCTCCCGACGCCCAGGCACCCAGGAGTCGCGCCCGTTGTGGCCCCATGTGCATGCCCTTCGTGGCCCCGCCGTCGCCATTTGCGTCCCCCTCACTGTCCTACGTGGCCCAGTTGCTACCCTCAGTGGCCCCATAATTGCCTTCTGTGGCCCCGCATTATCTGCACTTCGTGGCCCCCGCTCGTTCGCGCTCTTCGTGGCCCCATGCGCATTCCCTTCGTGTCCCCGCTGTCGCCCCTTTGGTGGCCTACGTCGTGCCCTTCGTGGCCCTGCTGGTCGTTCTCTCTCTCTCGCTCTCTCGCTTTCGCTCGTCGTCGTCGTCGCCGTCGCCGTCGTCGTCGTCCTCGTCTTCGACGTCGTCGTCGTCGTCGTCGTCGTCGTCGTCGTCGTCGTCGTCGTAGTCCCCTGTCCGTCCCTCTTGGGGTCGGGTCGACGTTCCGCGGCCGCCCCGCCGATCAGCGCTGCCGCTGGCCAGGCCGACGGTCCGCGGCCGCCCCGCCGCTTGCCGGGGCCCGGCCTGCAGGGAAGAAAGGTCTACTCCCCAAAAGGGGCGTTCGATCGAAGACGAAGAGGGCGGGTGTCCAGGGTTTGGGAAATACGCGTTATTGGACACTCGATCATCCAAGAGCGAACAGTCTTGAAAGTATTATTGCTGTTGTTGTTGTTGAACATTATTTCTTCTTAAGAATAATTATTGTTGGGGCCCCTGGTGCGCGACCCCCCTCCAAAACCTAGGCCGCAGCTACATTTTCATCATTTTTTCGCGAAAGCTTCAGAAAAGTGGATTAGTACCGGATCCGGTTGTTTTGTTGTAGTCCGTTTTCCCTTGCAAAAAACACTATAACATGAAAATTCTTGTTCTTACTTGATCAAATTGCAAGAATCCCTTGCAAAAAATAAGGTAAAGTGGACATTCGTGCGCGCAAGACGAAATCCTTCCAAAACCTTACGTTTCGTAACGATTTTAACATAAAAACATCAAAAACCCAATGGTTTTTTAAAGAAAATATTGTCAAAATGTCCTTCCGCGCGCGCTGTCCGAATCCCACAAAACCAATGGTTTTTCAACATTTATGTTACATGAGCTCGCGCGAGCTACTTTTTCTTGTTCTAACATAATCAAATTTCAATAATCCCTTGCAAAAAATAAGGTAAAGTGGACATTCGCGCGCGCAAGACGAAATCCTTCCAGAACCTTAGGTTTCGTAACGATTTCAACATAAAAACATCAAAAACCCAATGGTTTTTCAAAAAAAAATGTCCAAATTTCATCCCGCGCGCGCTGTCCGACTCCCACAAAACCAATGGTTTTTCAACATTTATGTTACATGAGCTCGCGCGAGCTACTTTTCCTTGTTCTAACATAATCAATATTCCCTTGCAAAAAAAAGTAAAGTGGACATTCGCGCGCGCAAGACCAACAAAAAACACGACGATCTCAGGAACTTGCCCCAAAAATGTGACCAACTCCGCTCTCTCTGTCTCTCTCTCTGTCTGCTCTCTGTCTCTCTCTCTGTCTGTCTGTGTCATGTATTGTATGTCACAATTGCAGGATGCTGGGCACACGCGCGCCCCGAATAAGTGACCAAGTTCTGTGGTGTGTACCCCACGCCAGTGTAGTAGCCACGGTCGTCCGCACGCCACGAAGTGAAGTGTCCCAACGTCATAGGGCGGGAAGCTGGGTTTGGGTGGTCGCGAAGAGTCGTTTGGATATTTGGTAGAGCTTGAACTGCCCCCCCACGAAGTGGGGGTATGTCTCGCGTCGCATGAAAACCCTGGCACTGGTGAGAACACTGAGCGTTCGGGTAAAATGATTGTTGTTGTTTGTTGTTGTTGTTGTTGTTGTTGTTGAACATTATTAATTCTAAAGAATAATTATTGTTGGGCCCCCTGGTGCGCGCCCCCCCCGCCCGCCTAGGCCGCAGCTACATTTTCATCATTTTCGTGAGGAAGCCTCAGGTAATTCGAGGTGATCAAGATCCGGTTGTTTTGTTGTAATCCGTTTTCCCTTGCAAAAAACACTATAAAATGACATTTCTTGTTCTAATATAATCAAATTTCAAGAATCCCTTGTAAAAAATAAGGTAAAGTGGACATTCGCGCGCGCAAGACGAAATCCTTCCAAAAGCTTAGTGTTCGGAGCGATTTTAACATAAAAACATCAAAAAACCAATGGTTTTTCAACAAAAAAATGTCAAAATCTCATCCCGCGCGCTCTTGCGGATTCGTAGGAAACCCAACACTTTTTAAACATTTCTGTCAAACGGGCTTTTGCGAGCAACTTTTTCGAACTTCTGCGACAACGGTTGCGCACCTGCCAGGGCCATCATCCCTGTCAAATAATACCATGCGGGACACATTCGTCTCTCTGTATTATGTATTGTATGGCACAATTGCACCATGCTGGGCACATGCGCGCCCCGAATAAGTGACCAAGTTCTGTGGGTGTGTACCCCACGCCAGTGTAGTAGCCACGGTCGTCCGCACGCCACGAAGTGAAGTGTCCCAACGTCATAGGGCGGGAAGCTGGGTTTGGGTGGTCGCGAAGAGTCGTTTGGATATTTGGTAGAGCTTGAACTGCCCCCCCACGAAGTGGGGGTATTGTCTCGCGTCGCATGAAAACCCTGGCACTGGGGAGAACACCACGCGTTCGGGTAAAATGATTGTTGTTGTTGTTGTTGTTGTTGTTGTTGTTGTTGTTGTTGTTGTTGTTGTTGTTGTTGTTGTTGTTGTTGTTGTTGTTGTTGTTGTTGTTGTTGTTGTTATATATATATATAGATATATGTTCTCCTCCTTCTATTTTTACAAGCCCAGGGTGGGGGAACCCTCGCCCCCCCAAAAAAAGTGGACCCCCGGGATCTGGGTTTTTCGGGCTCCCTTGGACGTCCTTGGAAAAAGGTCACCCGGCTTTCCGGGTCTCCACAAACGCCGCGCCAGCAGACCCAGAGCGATCCGAGGGGTCATCAGAAGGACTCAAGCGAGGCCCCAGGCAGCACAAGAGCGCTCCAAGAGGGACTCCAATTGCGTCAGGACGGCCCGAAAGACCCCCAAGGCACCCCAGAAAGCTTTCCAAGGGGCCCCCCAAGAAAGCTTCAAGGCGGCCGAGCCGGGCCCCACGATCGCCCATGAGAGCCCCAAGACAGCCCATAATGGAACCAAGAGGCCCCCCAAAGGCTCCCAGCACAGACCCAGAAGGGCCATGGGAGGTCCCCGGAAGTGCCCAAGCCCAAGATGGGTCTAAAGGGGGCTCCAGCGGGCCCAAGCTCCCCAAGACGGCCCGAGAAGGCCCCAGGACGGCACATGAAGGCGCCAAAACGGCCCACGAGGGCCCCGAAAACACCCCCACGATGTTCCGAATGCCAACATAAAGACCCCCAAGGCACCCCAAAGAGCTTTCCAAAGGGCTTTCAAAGCACAACAATCGCCCAATTCCTTACGTAAAACTTACAATTTTAGCATCTTCGTTTCATCAGCTTTCAAGACGGCTTCAAGGCCCCCGAGATCGCCTCGAGACGCCCCAAAAGGCCCCCAAGAAAGCTTCAAGACGGCCGAGCCGGTCCGCGCGAGCGCCCACGAGAGCCCCAAGACAGCCCATGATGGAACCAAGAGGCCCCCCAAGGGCTCCCAGCACAGACCCAAAAGGGCCATGGGAGGTCCCTGGAAGTGCCCAAGGTAGGTCCAAAGGGGGCTCCAGCGGGCCCAAGCTCCCCAAGACGGCCCAAGAAGGCCCCAGGACGGCCCATGAAGGCGCCAGAACGGCCCACGAGGGCCCCGAAAACACCCCCACGATGTTTCCGAATGCCAACATAAAGACCCCCAAGGCACCCCAAAAAGTTTCCCAAGGGGCCTTCAAAGCACAAAAATCGTCCCATTTCCGCCGTAAAACTTTCAATTTTAGCATATTCGCATTTCGGATTTCATCAGCTTTCAAGACGGTTTCGAAGTCACCGAAATCGCTTCAAGACGCTCCAAAAGGCCCCCATAGAAAGCTTCAAGGCGGCCGAGCCGGGGCCCGCGATCGCCCGCGAGAGCCCCAAGACAGCCCATGATGGAACCAAGAGGCCCCCCAAGGGCTCCCAGCACAGACCCAAAAGGGCCATGGGAGGTCCCCGGAAGTGCCCAAGATAGGTCCAAAGGGGGCTTCAGCGGGCCCAAGCTCCCCAAGACGGCCCACGAAGGCCCCAGGACGGCCCATGAAGGCGCCAGAACGGCCCACGAGGGCCCCGAAAACACACCCACGATGTTACGAATGCCAACATTCGTTGATTTTGCTCCCATGCCATTTCACAGTGTGACCCAGTCTTTGAGGGTCTCGTGGCATGCAGCAAAGATGCCCGAGGATGCACCGTACGAGTTGCATATGCATGTTAATACCCTTACACACATACATGTATATGTACATATGTACGCTGTATACACACATTCAACAATGTAAGTATATTGTATACACCTAGACATGTATTCGGAACGTGCATGCACGTGCGCGTGTATACATGCATGGGAAGAAGACCGGTTCAACAGACGACCGGTTCAACAGGGACTGGTTCAACAGACGACTGGTTCAAGAGGGACCGGTTCAACAGACGACCGGTTCAACAAGGACCGGTTCAACAATCACCAGTTCAACAGGACCGGTTCCGCAGAACCGGTTCCACAGAACCGGTTCCACAGGACCGGTTCCACAGGACCGGTACCACAGAACCGGTTCCACAAGCCCGGTTCCACAGGACTGGTTCCACAGGACGGGTTCCACAGGACGGGTTCCACAGAGGCGGTTCCTTCCTGCTACTCTCTCTCATTACACTGCTGCTGCTGTTGCTGCTGCTGCTGCTCCTCCTCCTGTTCTTCCTCCTCCTCCTCATCCATCCCTCTCTGCCCTCCCGCCCTCCCCCATCCCTCGTTGCTGCTACGTCCCCCCGCCCCACATCCCTCATCCCTCCCTACTTCCTCCTCCCCTCTCCTCCCTCATCTATCATCGACGGCCACCCACCCGACCCGTCCTGCCCGACCCGACCCGACCCGACCCGTCCCGCCCGTTAGGGTCCGCCCGCCCGACCCGTCCCGCCCGTTAGGGTGCTCGCGTGCCAACTCGATGGCGCATCATTCTTTAATGTCCCGCCCGCCTGACACGACCCGAACCGCCCGTTAGGGTCCGCCCGCCCGACCCGACCCGTCCCGCCCGTCAGGGTCCGCCGGGCCGCCGGACCCGTCCCGCCCGTTAGGGTACTCGCGTGCCAGCTCGATGGCGCATCATACTTTAATGTCCGCCCGACCCGACCCGACCCGCCCGTTAGGGTCCGCCCGCCGGACCCGTCCCGCCCGTTAGGGTACTCCGGTGCCACCTCGATGATGCATCATTATTTGATGTCTCGCCCGCCCTACCCGCCGACCCGTCCCGTCCGTGAGGGTCCGCCCGCCCGACCCGACCCGTCCGCCCGCCCGCCGGACCCGTCCCGCCTGTTAGGGTACTCGCGTGCCAACTCGATAATGCATCATACTTTAATGTCCCGCCCGCCCGACCCGACCCGACCCGCCCGTTAGGGTCCCCCGCCCGACCCGACCCGTCCCGCCCGTCAGGGTCTGCCCGCCCGACCCTTCCCGCCCGTTAGGGTACTCGCGTGCCAACTCGATGGTGCATCATTCTATAATGTCCCGCACGCCCGACCCGACCCGTCCCGCCCGTTAGGGTCCGCCCGCCCGACCCGAACCGTCCCGCCCGTTCGGGTCTGCCCGCCCGACCCGACCCGACCCGTCCCGCCCGTTAGGTGTCCGCCCGCTCGCCGGACCCGTCCGCCCGTTAGCGTATTCGCGTGCCATTTTGATGATGCATCTTTTTTTATATCACGCCCGCCCGACCCGACCCGTCCTGTCCGTTAGGGTCCGCCCGCCCGCCCGACCCCTCCCGCCCGTTAGGGTCCGCTGGGCCGCCGGACGCGTCCCGCCCGTTAGGGCACTCGCGTGCCAACTCGATGGTGCATCATACTTTAATGTCCTGCCCGCCCGTCCCGACCCGTTGGGGTCCGCCCGCCCGCCCGACCTGTCCCGCCCGTTAGGGTCCGCCCGCCCGCCCGACCCGTCCCGCCCGTCGCGTTAGGGTACTCGCGTGCCAATTCGACGGTACATCATTCTTGTAACTGTCCCGCCCGCCCGACCCGACCCGTTACGCCCCCCGATTCCGGAGTAGGGTTCCCGCCCGATCCGACCCGACCCGTTCCCGCCCCGCCCAGGCCCCGTCCCGCCCGTTCAGGTGTCGCGTGCCAACTCGATGGTGCATATTTTTAATGTCCGCCGCGCCCGTCCCGACCCGTCCCGCCCGTTGGTCCGCCCGCCCGCCGACCCGTCCGCCGCCCGTTAGCGCCCCCGTTGCGTGCCATCTTGATGATGCCATTTTTTATATCCCGCCCGCCCGACCCGCCGTCCGCCCTTTAGGTCCCGCCCGCCCGCCCGACCCGTCCCGCCCGTTAGGGTCCGCCGGGCCGCCGGACCCGTCCCGCCCGTTAGGGTACTCGCGTTCCAACTCGATGTGCCTGCATACTTTAATTCCCGCCGCCCGACCCGACACGTACCCCGCCGTTACTCGTCCGCACCGCCCGCCCGACCCGACCCGTCCGTTAGGTCCCGCCGCCCTGACCCGCCCGTCCGCCCCCCCGTCCCGCCCGGTTAGGGTCTTCGCGTGCCAACTCGATGATGCATCATACTTTCATGTCCCGCCCGCCCGACCCGACCCGACCCGCCCGTTAGGGTCCGCCCGCCCGACCCGACCCGTCCCGCCCGTTAGGGTCCGCCCGCCCGGGACGTCCGCCCCGTCCCCGAGTCGTCCAGCCGGTACTCGCGTCGTCGTGCCACTCGATGGTGCATCATTCTTTAATGTCCCGCCGCCCGACCCGACCCGTCCCGCCCGTTAGGGTCCCGCCCGACCCGACCCGACCCGTCCCGCCCGTTAGGGGTTCCGCCCGCCCGCCCGACCCGTCCCGCCCGTTAGGGTACTCGCGTGCCAACTCGATGGTGCATCATTCTTTAATGTCCCGCCCGCCCGACCCGACCGACCGCCCGTTAGGGTCCGCCCGCCCGACCCGACCGTCCCGCCCGTTAGGGTCCGCCCGCCCCCCGACCCGTCGCCCCCTAGGGTACTCGCGTGCCAATTCGATGGTGACCCGACTCTTCCCGCCCGTTGGCCGGCCCGCCCGCCCGACCCGCCCCGTTTGGTCCGCCCGCCCGACCGCGTCCCGCCCGTTAGGTACTCGCGTGCCAACTCGATGGTGCATCATTCTTTATGTCCCGCCCGACCCGACCCGTCCGGCCGTTAGGGTCCGCCCGCCCGACCCGACCCCCGTCCCGCCCGTTAGGGTCCGCCGGCCCGACCCGACCCGCCCCGCCCGTAGGGTCCGCCCGCCCGCTGGACCCGTCCCGCCCGTTAGGGTACTCGCGTGCCAACTCGATGATGCATTCTCTTTGAATGTCCCGCCCGCCCGACCCGACCCGTCCCGCCCGTTTGGGTCCGCCCGTTATGGTCGGCCGGCCCGCCGGACCCGTCCCGCCCGTTAGGGTACTCGCGTGCCAACTCGATGATGCATTCTACTTGAATGTCCCGCCCGCCCGACCCGAGCCGCCCCGCCCGTTCGGGTCCTCCCGCCCGGGCCCAGCGGCGCCAGTCCCGAGAGCGGCGGTCGCGAGAGCGGCGCGCAGGACGGCGGAACGGGGGACTCCAGCGGTGCCAAGATTGGGGCGGTTGCGAGCTGCGTGGACTATGGTGCTGCCAGTTGGGACGACTTCCTGAGAGACTTTGCGTGGGCCGCTGCATGCGTTGCAGGCGCCAGCAGGCAGCTGGAAACGAGCCTTGATCCCAGCGGGTGCTTTTTAGGATACGCCTATGCGGCCAACCGTTGATGCAAAGGTTGGCCACGCTATTGGACCATGCGTTTCCCGAGCCGTTGTGGAAGCCCTTCGGGGAACACGTAGAGACGAAGAGGAGGACTCTCGGAGTCTCCTGGGAGCGTTTCGGGGGCCTCCGGGAGGCCTCTTGGTGCTTGGAGGCCTTCTTGGGCCTCTTACGGGCTT
>CAUYUJ010000322.1:107418-115375 GCA_963575745.1 Prorocentrum cordatum
TTGCGAGGGCGCAGACGAGCAAGCAAACATAAAGGCACGCAATCAAGGAGGCAGACGAGCAATCATGCATTCACTCAGTCATGCAGAAAACTATCAAGCCAAAATTTGGGCACCAACTAATGCAGTGCATCATGCAAGCAAACGAAGAAGCGAACAAGTATATCGACAGGGTGGCGCCAGTCGAAAAGACAGTATGTCGTGAACTGGTGCAAGTTCGAGCTTGATCCCGTTCAAACGCGAGGGAGTTCCCTAGGCATGCATGCTTGAACAAGTACATCATGTCATACGGCAGGGCAATCTCCGTATGTTCAATCATGCATGCCCTCGCTTCACCATGTTCTTCGCTATTGTCAATGAGCATGACGTTTACAGCGTCCGCTCGGGCAGACCACCACGCCTGCGCCGTTGGCCAGCTGTATCAGCACCCGCGGATGGAGATACCATCCCGAGATCGGCGCCTCGCTCCGTGTTAGCGCGTCAGCCTTTCCAACATATGCCGCTCTTTTGCTCTTATGCTGGGCCGTCGTCGAGTTCATGAGCCTGACCTCTGGCGCCGCCTGAAGATCTACATGGTCGGAGAGCTCTCTGGCCGTTTCGCGGCCACTCCCTCCTCCCTTCTTCCACTCCTCTTGACTTTCGCCGTAGTTCGCTGCGCACTCTTCTCGTCCCAGCCCGAACGCTCTTTGGACCCAACTCGCTGCAGACCAGAGAAGCCAGCCTTTCCAAAATACGTGAGGGCAAGGGGCACAGCGCGAGGTCGGGGAGTGGAGTTCGTGCGTCACGGCAGCTTTTCGATTGCATGTGCGCGTCGGTGCATGCGAATGGGTCTGCGTGCTGTACGAGGAAGGGGGAGTCGCCAATAGTGCCAGACGCTGCTTGCATGCTCGGGCCGAGGTAGTTCTAACAAATGCTGTCTGAGCCTCCCCAATTCCACGTACAATTTAATCATAGCATTTGCTCCATTTTTTTTTGGGGCTTTTCCATAGCACCTATGCGTGCCGCTCATTTGAGCCCGTCCTAGAGGGTTTGAAAGTATGAAGGGTCAAATTGGCAGTATAGCTGGCGCAAACTTTGTAAGTACGATTCGATACCTGGGGTCTTGATTCACGTTGCAGCCGCTAGCCGCCTTCAGTGCCTGTTCGCATTCCGCTGCAGTTTACGAGGTTCTTGTAGGTTTTGCTTGATCCGCCTGCCAGCTCCGGCATGGAAGCAGAACATGGGCAAGAAGAAAAAGAAAAAAGGTTCCAGCAGCTCGTCTTCATCCGGCTCCAAAGGGAAAAGAAGCCGCAGCCGGGCAAAGTCAGGGAAGTCCTCCAGTTCATCGAGGAAACGTTCCAAACGTCGCAGCTCAGAGTGGCCCGCCCTAGTTACCGAGCGGAAGAGAAGGTTGTTGAAGGAGGGGGCGAGGCGGTAGGTCAGTGCACGTCGGAAGCGCATGTTGTTTCTTTGTCTGAGCTGGTCTTGGGTCGTTGCCAGGGTCACGGTGCTACTCGTGTTTGCTTTGATGTCAGTTCTCTGCGATCGCCAAGGTGACGGTTCAACGAATTTGCCCCGCCTGCAGCAAAATTGTATAGGATATGCGAGCAAATGCGGCGGTGAAATATTTGAGGGTCTCTTTCGCGCTGCCTTGGCACTGGATTTTTTCTGCGACGTCATTCTCCAAATAGGCTTGCCCTGTAGGAGTCCTAGCTCAAACTTTACTAATTGGTCCGTTGCCCCCTCCATTTCCTATGCCCCCCGAAATTCATATGGCTATGCCTATGCCTATGCCTAGCCCCCCCTTTTTCCAATGGCCCCCCCCCCTCATGTGTGCTTGCTTGCTTGTTTGCGCGCTCGTTTGCTTGCTTGCTTGCTCGCTCGCTTGCTTGCTTGCTTGCTTGCTTGCACGCTTGCTTGCTTGCTGAGTTGCGGATTTCAAGCATGCTCGATTCCTCTGATTCCTTGATCTGAGTCGTCTGATTTATTTGGAGTCAACGCTGGCTGATATTCGCCGTTGCTCAGGTAGTTTCTGTGTTTTAACAGTGCTTGCTTGCTTGGCCGTCTTGGCGTTTGCTTGTGGGCAGTTGTCGCTTGCCAGCTCTCGCGTGTGTGCAATTTCCGCTGCAACGTCGGAGCGTGCTGGCCCTACTTGTGGTGCATTGGGGGCGCACGCGGTCTGCACCTGCCGTGTTTTTCCGAACGGAGATTGGCAATGCTTGTGCCCGCCGGCGCCTGTGGCCAGCGTGCACGCGGCTGCCTCCACGGGCTGTTCTTCCTCACGTCTTAAGGGGGGTCCTGCTCCTCTCCAGGCACCCCGCGCATGAACACCTTCTCCCTGCCTCTCTCTCCTTTTCTCCTCCTTTCTCACTCGTCGGGTCCTGAGCCGCGGAGATCGAGTCTGTGGGGTGTTTTTTCGCGTGAGGTTTTGCATTTGACGGCGTCGTCATGTGGCATTGTGAACGCTTCCGCAGGGGGCGCCGCCATAAAGTAGTAGAGTCTTACGCAGGGCGTTCTCCGCTTGGTTTCGCGGTTGGTGGGTCTGTTGGCGTCCATGCTGTTGTATCGACGTGCCCCCTCGACATGATTCGCATTTGGCTGGCGATACGCTGCAGAAAGAGGGACCGCTGCGAGGCGGCTTACAAGACGTTCGCGCAGCCGGTCCGGCGGAGCACGTCGCGGAAGTTCAAGCCGGTAACGGATGGGAGCCTATTGGGTTGTGGATAGTTGTTGTAGTTGATGGCAAATTGTAAGACTTTGGACGCTTTGCTTATCCTCACCAGCCCGTCCCCAAACGATACCCCTGAGAGTTGCTTGGATATGTAGGGAGCTCGAAGGAGGGGAGGAGGACGAAGACGAGAACGAGGAGGATCAGGATGAGTAAGATGACCAGAGGAGGAGAAGGAGGAGGATGAGGAGGAAGAGTGTGAAGGTGGAAGAGGAGGAGGAGGAGGAGGATGAGGAGGACGAGGACGATGAGGATGACGAGGGATGAGGATGAAGTGGAGGGGAGGAGAAGGAGGACGAGTAGGAGGTCTTTGCGGATCTTTTGTCATGAGAACCTTTTGGCAATGCTGGAGGCTATGTTGGGATCTTCTTGGGGCCCCCTTGGGTTATTTTGGGACCGTCTCAGGGCTCACTTGGGGTTGTTTTGGGGTGTGTGGGCGCCCTCTTGGGGCCCTTCTGGGTGGGTCTTCTAGCTTTCTTAGGGCGCTATTGGGCCCAACGGCTCAAAAAGAGGGGGGGCACTGAATTCGGGCCTCCTGTTCGTTGTCTCTTTGGGGCGCTGTTGGGGGGCTTCTTGGGAGCTCCACGGGCCAGCCCTCTTGGGCCGTCTTGGGGCTCTCTTGGGGCCTACTTGGACCTTCTTGGGGCGATCTTGGGCACCTCTTGCGCCGTCTGGAGGCGTCGGGAAGCCGAAAAGGGGGAAACGCCCAAATCTGTCCAATATCTAAGGGAAATCAATGAATGTTACCTCTTGGGGCTCTCTTGGGAGTGCTTTTGGAAGCCTCTTGTGGCGTCTGGGGGCAATCTTGGGCATCTTAGAGCGATGGTGTGGCAACTCGGAGCCCTCTTGTTCTATCTTTGGGGCCTCTTGAGGGCCTCTTGGCCCTTCTTGCCCGACCCGACCCGGCCGGGGATCTCTGACCCGAACCAGCCGGGGATCGCCAGGGGTACTTGTCGTCCGGGGACCCCGAGGGTCCGCTCCGTGCGCACGAAGTAGAAATACTGAGCGCAGTTACCGGATATCTCAGCACGCCTCTGGCCCGTTGGGCCGGCGAGTTTTTTGTTTTTTGAATTATAATTTGTAGTATTTTCATTGCTACTGCTATTACAACTACTGCTACTACTACTCTCCGTGCACCGTACATCCGTACACCGTGCATCTGTACATGCGAGTTGCTGGAGGAAACGATCTCATCCCTCCGTAACCCCGAACTTTCTTATCCCCCAGGGATTCGTATCAGCATTGTATGGTTAGGTTGAATTTGCGTGCCGAAGGGGCTGGCGGGATAACGGAGCGAGGAGGGCACGTCTCCATGTAGCAGACATTTTCAATGCTGAGCTCCGCGACCCATTCAGGAGCGGTGCGCAGGCGAGCGGTCGTGAGAAGCGAAGCGCGGAAGCATTGTTATTGGAGCAGGTGGTGTACACTATGTAACTCGAAGCCAGGTTCGAGTCCGAGCGGCCCACAGCAATGTCCAGCTCAGGCGCCTTTGTTGGAAGCCCTTTCTTGGGCCATCTTGAGATCATTGGGGGCTTTTTGGGTTCTCTTTGAGACCATCTTGGAGGCCATTGGCTAACAAATGAGGTGAAGGTCCAACTGGACTCTGGGATATCCAACGTGCCCGTTTTGAATAATACATGTGCCAGCTCGAAATCATGTTTATCGAAAAGGCCTTACGGCCAGTGCCTTTGACCCTGAAAACAAGGACGCCGACGACGAGGATGAGGATGAAGATGAGGATGCGGATGCGGATGAGGAGGAGGAGGAGGAGGAGGAGGAGACGATGAGGAAAGGAGAAGGGACAGAGGAGCCTGAGGAGGAGGAGGAGGAGGAGGAGGAGGAAGGAGGAGTAGGAGAGGAGAGGATGAGAGGAAGAGGAGGAGGAGCAGGAAGCAGGAGGAGGAGGGGGGCCGGGATGGGGGGGGGGGAGAGAGGGGCCAAGCAGAGGAGGTAGGATGCGAGGAGGAGGAGGATGAAGGAGGAGTAGGATGAGGAGGACAGGATGATTGATAGCATGAGGAGGCCCGCATGAATGATGATGATGATGATGATGATCGGATGAAATGATGATGATGAATGATGAGAGATGATGATGATGATGAATGAATGATGATGATGATGAATGATGATGATGATGATGAATGAGAATGATGATGAATGGAATGATGATGATGAGATATGATGATGATGATGATGATGATGATGAAGGATGATGATGATGATGATGATGATGATATGATGATGACGATTATGATGATATATGAGAGGAGGAGAGAGGGTAGGCTGATGGAGAGGATGAGGGAGGGAGGAGGAGGAGGAGGAGAGAGGAGGAGGAGGAGAGGAGATGGAGTAGAGGAGGGACGGGGAGGAGGAGGAGGGAGAGGAGGAGGAGGGAGGAAGGAGGAGAGGAGGAGAGGAGGAGGAGGAGGAGGAGGAGGAGGAGGAGGAGGAGGAGGGGCAGGAGGAGGAAGGAGGAGGAGGAAAGGAGGAGGATGAGGAGGAGGAGGAGGATGAAGGGGAGGAAGATGAGGAGAGGAAGGAGGAGGCGGAGGAGGAGGAGGAGGGAGGAGGAGAGGAGGATGAGGAGGAGGGAAGGACGAGGAGGAGGAGGAGGAGGATGAGGAGGAGGAAGAGGAGGAGGAGGAGGAGGAGGAGGATAATCGATGAGGAGGAGGAGGATGAGGAGGAGGACGCCGAGGAGAAGGAGGAGGCGAGAGGACGACGATGACGACGACGTTTGGGGCGCTCTAGGGACCGCTGTGGGTAGTCGTGGGGCCTCTTGGGAGACTCCTGGAAGCGTCTCGGGGGCCTCGTGGTGACCTCTGGAGCCCCTCTGGGAGAAATTTTTGAGGCTCTCGCGGCGTGAGGAATCCAGAAAGGCGAGACGCTGGAAGCTTTGAAAAAGTATACGATTGTGGCAGCGACGGCGACGACGACGACGACGTCGACGACGATGTGGACGTGGGTCAGAGTCCCGAGGGATGCGTCTGGAGGTTTCTTCGGAACGCGCTCGGAGGCCTCTGGGGGGCAGGTTGGGGGCGACGACGATGATGACGATAACGACTGCGACGACGACGACGACGACGACGACGCCGACGCCGACGACGACGCCGACGTTGACGCGGAGGCCGACGCCGACGCCGCCGCCGCCGCCTCCGACGTCGACGACGACGACGACGACGACGACGACGACGACGACGACGACGACGACGACGACGCGACGGCCGACGACCGACGACCGACGACCGACGACGACCGACGACCGACGACCGACGACCGACGACGACCGACGACCGACGACCGACGACGAACGACGACGACGACGACGACGACGACGACGACGACGACGACGACGACGACGACGACGACGACGACGACGTGGACGTAGGTTAGAGTTCTCAAGAATGCTTCCTCTTGGAGGCCTCTTGGGGGATATGTTGGAGGCCTCTTGAGACGCTCTGAGGGCCTGTTCGGAGGCTCCTTGGAGCCCTGGGGGGTTTCCTGGGTGCTTTTGGGCGTCGTGGGGAGTCTTGGTCGCCGAAGGCTCGTCCGCTTGCCGTCGCTGGGCAGTCTCTAGGGACCGTCTTGGAGGCATCTGGGGCCGTCTTGAAGGTCTCTTGGGCGGTCTTGGGGCCCTCGGGGGTCTCTGTGGGGGCTTGCAGCCCTGTTTGGCTATCCTGCGGCTACGTTTTTTTTTTTGTTGTTTGTTTGTTGTTTTTTCACCCCCCCCCCCCCCCCCCCCCCCCCCCCCCCTTTTTTTTGTTTTTTTTTGTTGTTTTCTCTCCTGCTCTTCTCTCGCAGTCCCAGTCCCAGTCTCTGGCCGAGTCGGCAGCGAAAGAGGGCGCTGCACCCGGCTCCCTCTGGCTGGCCCCCGGGCTGGGCTGCCGGCGCCCGCGGTCCCCGTAGGCGGCCCGACGGGCCCGCCGGCCTCCGCGCGGTCGCCGCCCGCCCGGCCGAGCCGCCCTGCGCGCCTCGGCCTCCGGGGAGGCTTCCGGGGGCGCCCGGAAGCCGCGGAAGCTCTCGAGGCCCTGGCCCGTCCGGCTCCCCTCCGCGCCCGGGCAAGGCCGCCCGCGAAGGCCACCACAGCTGCCCCGGCCCGGCGGCCCGCGGCCGCAGCGCCCGCCGGCCCTGCCCGCCTGCCGTGCGAGCGCCGGCCCAGGAGCTGAAGCACACGACCAGCCAGATGAGCATCGATAGGGCTCGCTGCCACTGGTCCCTCTTCGTGCAAGCGCCAATCCCAGCACTGTTGTTGATGATATTGGGCTCCATTTTCTGCATCTGCCTGCAGGTGATCGCCGATGAGGCCCGCTGCGACTGCTTGCGCTTTGTGCACGCGCCAATCCCAGCCCTGTAACCCACGACGTCGGGCCCCAGCTTCGCGTCCAACCTCGCGCTGAGCAGCACGAGTGCCTGTTGCCACTGTCCCCTCTTTTCGCCCGCGCTGATCCCAGTATTGTAGCGGAGGACACTTGGCGCCACCTTCGCCTCCCACATCTCGCTGAGCAGCGTGAGAGCCCGCTGCCACTGCTCGCCGTTCGCGCACGCGCTGATCCCAGAGTGGTAGCTGAGGGCATCTGGCGCCAACCTCACTCCCCACTGGCGGCCACGCTGCTGGAGTTGCCGCCGCACACCCTGGCCGTCGACGGGGACGAGCCGCACCTCGCCGACCTCCTGGCGGACGCCCGCTACACGGAGACGCCGGCCCCTAGCCGACTGCCGCCGTGTTTCGGATGCGGTGGAACGGGCGCGGCCCCACCCCGGGGGCCCGCCCGCCGGCGCAACAGGAGGACCAGCAAAACCACGACAACCACTACCACAACTGCGACAACAAGCAGCGGCAGCAGCTGCAGCATAACCGCCACCACCACGCCTACGACCAGCAGCGCCACCACCACCAGCAAGGCGACCAGCACCACCGCCACCACGACGGCACGGCGACCAGGGGCAGCACGGCGACCAGCAGCACCACGACAACAACTACCACCACAGCGACAACAAGCAGCAACAGCAGAAGCAGCAGCAGCAGCAGCAGCCGCAGCAGCAGCAGCAGCAGCAGCACCAGCACCACCACCACCACTACCACCACCACAACCTCTACGACTACCACCAGCAGCACCACCACAACTTGCACGGCGACCAGCACCACCACCACGACGGCGACCAGGGGCAGCACGGCGACCAACAGAAACACGACAACTACCACCACAACTGCGACAACAAGCAACAGCAGCAGCAGCAGCAGCAGCAGCAGCA
>CAUYUJ010000323.1:7500-45000 GCA_963575745.1 Prorocentrum cordatum
GCTGTGCGTCCAGTCGAAGGTGGATCGCCGCAGAGCGGGGCGTGGTCGCAGGCCCCTCCTGGCGTATTCTCCGCGGCACCTTGGGCCAAGCACTCTCGTCCTTTCCCTGGGCCCCCTGGAGGTCCTGGGCAACCTGCTGGAGCTGGGCACGGAGGTGGGCATCCTGGTGGCGCTGCCGCCAAGGCACCCCCTCTCCCCGCCGGGCCCCAGAGCCAGCTCAACGCGAATGAGGCCAAGCAGCTGGCAGATCTCGCGCGGAAAGGAGGGGACCTCACCACAGCATCCAAGTATGAGGCTGAGTTCAAGAAGCTGCACGCACTGGAGTCGCCCAAGCCTCCCACTCCACTACACCAGCGTGTGCAGCAGCAGTTCGCCGCGGTGGCTCGACTGGAGAAGGCGCTGGACAGGGAGGTGGACAAGCTTTTGGGCTGGAGGAACGACATCGCCAAGCTTGAGGACACGGTGCGGAGCATGCGTGAGGAGTTGACCACAGCCGATCAGCAGTACAAGGCTCTGGTGGCCGAGCTGCAGCAGCAGGCGTCTGTGGCTCCCGCCCCCGCTGCGCCAGCCCCTGCCAAGCTCAAGTTGGAAGACTTGTGCGCTGACACATTCGACCTGGGCGCATTCCTCACAGTGGATGAGGTCAGTTTCTTCGAGGGCGACGCCGAGCTCGAGGATAAGGACCGCGAAGAGATCGCCAAGAGGAAGGACGACCTCAACGCTGGCGTCTCCAAGCTCGCCAAGGACCTGCTGGGCCCCCCTGGTGGCCGCTGCCAAAGCGGCCCGAGATGCGCATCGAGAACACCTGGCTCGGGTTGCCAGCAAGCGGCGGCGCGCTGACCAGGGAGCGGCGGCAGGGGGAGATGCTGGAGCTGATGATGAGCCGCGTGAGGCACCTGCCGCTGCCCCTGGCACGGCGGCCGCTGATGCTGCCCCAGCTGGTGGTGGAGCCCCAGCAGCAGACGACGTGCGGGCCAGGGCAGAGAAGGCCCTACAACCTCCTCCCCCCGCCCCTGGCGGGGTGGGGGGAGGAACCACCGCCTAGCCTGGCCACACACCCATGCCTGCATGCGCCTGCCAGTTCCAGCGCTCTCACGGTGAGCGCCCAAGGGAGTTTTCACTGCCCGTCCCCAACTTTTGATGCGGATCGTTACGAAATCCATGGTCTCAGTGCGCCTTCCCTTTTTGGGTCGTATCAAGACAGTGTCGACGGAGTGCGCAGCTCCCTCGACGCTCGGTGGGCCGACGCCCACCAGTGTTTCAATATGTCGCAAGCTGTAGAGGCCACCCTTGCCAAGACGGACAGAGCCTGTCCCCGACAGGCCGCTGGCGGCCACCACCCTGGGCTTCGGCGCGGTCTTCCTGGATTTTTCGGCTCCAAGGGCCACGAAGCTTTTACCAGGGCCGCGCCAGGCCTCGGGGCCGATCGCTCTCAGGCTACCAAGTTTTTTCCTTTCCACGCCCCCGAACCCAGCCCTGGAGATTCAAGCTCGTCATCCAGACTGTCAATGTCACGTCTTGGCAATCCGACTCGGGAGGCGGCCTCAGAGCTTGGCTCCCCAAGTGCGGTGCACACGTTCTCTTAATCCAAGACCACCACTTGCTGGAGTCTGAGCTGGAGGAGGCTACTGGCTGGGCCCATCGGCATGGGTGGAAAGCTAGCATTGGGCCCGCTGCTCCAGGAGTGGGACACGACACTTCGTCTGGGGTTGGGATTCTGGCCCAGAGTTCCCTGGGATGTCATGCTCCGCCTGGAGGCCATATCATCTATCAACACCGTTCGATCGGAGCTGTCGTGCACATTCCTGGCGGTAATCCCATCCTAGTCTGCAGTACCTACTTGCGTACGGTCGAGGGGCTCTCGGAGGCCAACGTGGAGCTCCTAGCGTGCATCTGTACGGTCGTTGAGCAGGTAGGTCTGCCCACCATCATTGGAGCTGACTTTAACATGAGCCCCGGCAAGATCGCGTCGTCTGGGATTGTCAACAGGTTGGGGGCGCAGGTGGTCGTTCCCAAAGACGTCGTGGGCACATGTGGCACTAGCATGCTCGATTAGTTTCTCGTTGCTGCTGGGCCCGCCAAAGGTATCTCCTCCGTCAGTGCCATTCACACGTCGAACCTCGTTACTCACCTTCCTGTGCAGATGCAGCTTCACGCAGGGATTGGGAGGCTTCATGGGCTCGTGTTTCGGAAGTCCCCGCCGTTGCCGATTGAGCCCGCGATCGGTCCCGTGCCTCCACCTCCAGATTGGGCTGGACGTGCCTTAGATGCTTGCCGCAGTGGTGACGCGCACGCTGCACAGTGCCTGCTCGACACCCTCTATAAGCACTGGGCCGACCTTTCGGAGAAGGAGTCAGCGAGAAGTAGACAAACCACCCTGCCCTGTTGGGGGAGCAGGGGGAAGATGCCACAGCAGCATTGGGTTAACATCCTTGATCAAGATCGGGAAGCCCCCCACCGACAGCCCCATTTGTTTTCGATCAAATGGCTCGTGGGCAGGTCCAGGCTCCTTCTCCAACTTGATGCGGTCGCTATAGGATCCGCCCAGTCCCAGGAAGTTCGGAGGTTGTTGCTCAACCCTCCCAGCTTTTTGAAGCAAGGGCTGGAAGTCCACAGCGACCTCGTCATGCGGGTGCAGTCTTTTTAAGGCCAGCATGATCACCTCGACCTTGCTATCGGGGAATCCATCCTTTCCGACTTAGATGAGCACCTTGCGACTTTTGCCGCGAAGGCCAAGTCGCAGGCCCTCGCTGAGTGGAAAGAGTGGCTTCTTCAGTCCATCGACCAGGGCGCCAGGAGAGCGCATCAGCAGGTCAGAGGCAGCCAGCCATAGGCCCCCACCACGACCCTCAGCAGGGATGGAGCTGTCGTCTCGGACCCCCTGGCGCTGCTGGCTTCGGAGGCCCAAACATTCAGTCAGCTTTGGAGCGCCACCCCCGACCCCCCCTCCGAAGGAGGCCAAATTCCAATTCGTTGAGCCCCTCCCCCGCCTCACTGTTGAAACCCTGCGTTCGGCTTCTAGGCGGTATGCCGCCCGTTCTGCTACCGCTGTTGACGGTTTCCACATGAAGCATTTTGCCTACCTTTCGGATGGGTCCCTGGATGTCCTCGGCACCATGTATTCCATCATGGAAGCTTCTGGGCTGGTTCCTGGGCAAACCTCCCTGGTTGCGCTTTTCCTTCTCAACAAACCCTCTGGAGGGTATCGGCCCATCGGCTTTTTTCTGTAGCACTCACCGCCTCTGGGGGCGGTGCCGCAGGCCCTATGCGGCCCATTGGGAAAGCAAGTTTCAGCGAAGCTACTTTGCTGGGCCCCAGTTTTCTTCCGCGGTCGATGTTGTCTGGAGGCAGACTTTGCGTGCTGAAGGAGCTGTGGCCAGTAATCAGGCGAGTTGCGCGGTTCTGTGGGATCTCTACACATGTTTCGAGTTGATTCACTTGGGCGCGCTCCTTCAGCGGTGCCATCAGTATGAGTTCCCCGTCCAGTTAGCTCGGCTTGCTGTGCGAGGATATCGGCATGGCAGGTTTATTTCTCTTGGCGGCGTGGTCGTCGGCCCGTTCCATGTCACCAACGGCGTTGTCGCCGGCTGTGGTCTCGCGACCACCATGGTGCGCATCAGTGCCATCCCCGCCTTAGACGCGTTGCAGCTGCCACCAGGAATCGCGCTCGACGTTTACATTGACGATTACGGTCTCAGCTGCAACGGGTCCAATGCCTACATTACCAGGCACCTCCCTGAGGCCGCAGCCAAACTCAGGGAAGCCATCGAGGTCGATATGGGGGCGATCATTTCGCCTGACAAAGCTTCTCTCGTCGCCTCGTCGGACGCGCTCGCCATGGAAGTCAGGGACTGTCTCGGCGGCCTCGCGGGGCCCATCGCCCAAGGGACCGTCAACCTGGGCATCGACTTTGCCCCAGGTTCCTCCCGGCGGCTTCCTGGCAAGGGGAAAAAGTTTTCCGACCGCAGACGGTTTTCAACAACAAAGTCAGGAGGCTCAAGC
Source organism: Prorocentrum cordatum (assembly GCA_963575745.1). Taxonomy (NCBI): domain Eukaryota; class Dinophyceae; order Prorocentrales; family Prorocentraceae; genus Prorocentrum; species Prorocentrum cordatum. Next base: position 11,503 of record CAUYUJ010000323.1, read on the forward strand.
GAGCCAAGCGGCCCCTCGGGCGGCATGCTGCCAAAGCTTTTACCGCTGGCCCCCTCCCCAGCCTCACGTTTGGGTCTGAGGTCCATGGGCTTTCGGATTTTGAATGGCACAGATTGCAGGTCGCCGCCGCCAGTACTGTGCAACCGTCTGCCAAGATGAGGTCACGGACCTCTGTGCTGATTTTATCCCAGGACCCGACCTGGTACCTTGCGGTGGCGCCCATTGTCAGGTACTCCAAAGAGATCTGGGCCAACCAAACCAAGCTCTTTCCCTTTGTTATCCCGTGGGCTGAGCTGAGGGACGTTTGGAGAGGGGTTTTCGGTTCCCCTGGGCCCAAAACCTGGCGCGGGGTCCGCGGGCCCCTGGGGGCCATGACGTTGGCCCTGAAGAGGATTTCTTGGAGCATGCCCAACTACTGTACCCTGTTGGATGATTTCGGAACCGAGGCGTCACTCACAGTCACTTCCCCAGCCCTTCTGAAGAAGCTTTTGAAGGCCGCTGTTCAGAGGACCCATGAGAGATCCAGCGGCGCTGCTCTGCTCCCGCATATTCCTGGAGCTCGAGTTTGCCATGACGTGGTGGCAGCCACGCTCCGCTCCAAGAAGGGCACGCCGTACCAGCGAGGTTGTGCCGAGGCTGTGGCTTGTAATGCCACGTGGATTAGGACCAGAGCTGCTGAAGCAGGGTGCGCTGTTAGCGCGGCCTGCGAGCTATGTGGGGGCGCGCCCGATACCATGCTTCATCGGCTCTGGTTCTGCCCAGCGTGCCATGACAAGGGGCAGGCGGTGTTTGACAGTTTCAAGCCACAGTTGCCCCTCCTGCCCCCGCCCGACCTCGCGCCCGAGAACAACGAAGAGGACCACTTACTGTTTACTCGTGGCCTGTTTCGGCATCCAGGGAATGTTTTTCCTTTCCCTGCTCGTGATGATGTAGAAGATACTGGACTTGAGATCATCTGGGCCAATGATCGTTCGTCTAGATCGCTTAATATTTCTGGACATATATTTGTGGACGGGCCCTGCGCTGCGCACCCTGTTAAAGAACTCTCCAGGGCTGGGCGGGGGATAGTGATGGCAGGTGACGATGGTGACGAGATCTGTCGCATCAGTTGTCCACTATGGGCCCCCAACCTCCAGACTGCCCAAGGGGGGGAATTTGGGGCCTACGCTGTTGCTGCAATGCACGCCCTGCCAGGTACTTCTATATACGGCCGGCCGGCCGTACTCTGATTGTAAGAATGTGGTCGTGCAAGCCAACGAGCCACTGCTCAGGGCTTTGTCCCACCAACGTGTGTATTCAGGATTCTTGCCCCCCACCCACCGCAAGCTTTTAGAACGGGTTTTTAAGGTCAAGGCGCATGTCGAAGAATCCAGTGACCTCACCGAGTTGGAGCGGTTTTGGAAGCAAGGCAATGACCTTGCTGATGTTGTTGCCAAAAGCTCGCTTTCCCGCCACCCGCAACCCGACCCCGAGGATGTGGCATGGCTCGAGCGATGCCTCTCTATCGCACAGTGCGTTATGCGTCTTTCAACCGAGCTGATGCCAAAGTGGCCTCGGCTCAACCTGACTGGGGTCCCGCTCGTCCCCAAGCCACCCAGGCCCAAGTTTGAGCCGATGTCCCATCAGTGGACTCGGGTTTCTTCGTTTTGGCAGCGCATTGAATGTCTCAAGGTTGCTAAGGGCGTACCGCGGACGAACCCCGACGGTTCTCGGCCTGGAGGGCTCGACCCGCCCGCTCCTGGGAAGTGCCTTAGATATTCCAGGCTGACGTCCGCGGTGCTTACTGCCCTCAGGCACAACTGCATCGCTTTGCTATGCTCCGATGGTGCTGCCCTCACCATTTGTATGCGATGCTATGCCTATTCCTCTCATGGGCAGCCTCGCAATTTACTTAGACAGTGTGACGGCCAACCGCAGAGTGCGGGTGCCAAGTCTGCCTGGAGTTCTGTGGGGGCTGGACGCCACCCCAAGCGCAAAGGCGTTTCCGTCGAGGTTGGCCCCGGGTATGAAGACTTGGAGCAAGAGGAGCGGCCTCGGCGTCTCACCGACCAGGAAAGGGAGTTGCGGCTAGCTAAGCTGGTGCGGAGGCTAGTCACCGCAGCAGGGGGGACATCAGTCCCAGCTGGCGTGGAGCTGGAGGTCGACCCTCCACCGTCAGCACACCCACAGGGGCAGCATCAAGATCGAGTCGTTGGCCCTTCGTCCGATCCGTCGTGCACCGTCGAAGCTGCTGCCCCAACATCTCTCCCTCTAGGACCGCGTGACGCGGAAGAGGAAGCAGCCTTTTATTTGTTTGGCTTGGCTGGTGAGAGTCCCTCCCAGCAGGCCGTGCGGCAGGTGCCTGGGCCAGCCTCGTCGGTTGGTGCGTTCGGCCGAGATCGAGCTGCCTCAACCCTTGAAGAGGACGAGGCCTCGCACGTCGCCGTAGCCGCACCACAGTCTGATGACTCAGACCAAAGAGATGCAGCATGCGTCCTCAGCGTGTGTGTGCGTTTCGCCCTGACCTCATTCTTCTCTGGTCGTGGGCTTCGGGGGGCAGGCGGTGAGCCACAGGGGATCCTCCCCTCCTGTGGGAAATCGCACCGTGGCTCTCGCGCCTGCCCTCCTTTCACATTTTCACTGCTCGCTGGCCCGCTCCAGGCCAGATAGCAGGGGGCGACGACCATAGGGCGTCGCTCTTGTTGCCACGGTTGATGTCCTCCTCCTCCTCCTCTTCCTCCTGCTCCTCCTCCTCCTCCTCCTCCTCCTCCTCCTCCTCCTCCTCCTCCGCCTCCTCCCTCTCCCCCTCCTCCTCTTCTCTTCCTCCTCCTGCTCCTCCTCCTCTGCCGCTTCCTCCTCCTTCTCCCCCTCCCCCTCCCCCTGCTTCTCGCTGGCCCACTGCGGGATGGCGCTCCTCACGGTGGTGCAACAAGGTCCTTTTCGATAGCCGCACCCGGTTTTTTGTGTTGTTCTCCTTCCGACCTCTTCCTATTCCATCTTCTTCCTCGTTCAACCTCTTCATCCTCTTCCTCTTAGTCTTATGTTTCTTCTAATTATTATTATTCTTATCATCATTATTCGTATTATTATTATTCCTCTTCCTCTTCCATCCTCTTCCTCTTCCTCTTCCTCTTCCATCCTCGTCATCTTCCATCCTCTTCCTCTTTCATCCGCGTCCTCGTCCTCTTCCATCCTCTCCCTCTCCCTCCGACTCTTCCTCTCCGTCAGGCTTGTCACGAGAATCACCGTGCCATCTCATGGCTGATATCTATATATATATACATATATATATACGTATATATATACATATATATATAGATGTATGTAGTGACGTATTGGCGCCAGATGCTGATCTAAGAGATGTGCCATAGATGAACGCGTTAATGACTATTTCTCTTAAGCGCCACCCCCAACGCAATATTGAAGATGTTGTCCATGCTATTGTTGAACTGCATCGGCAACTCATGTGATTGCGCTCAGTGTGTTCTCCCCCGCTGACGTCCCAGATCCTTTATTTCCTGAAACATTTGATCCACTGTCGTCATCTAGCCCACCCGTTTCATGAAGTGGGCTGTGGACGCTATGTTTTCTTAATGTTTAACAGGGTTACCAGGCAAACGCATCGATGTGGTATCGATGTGTATTGTGTAAGAGACGGACTGGTACTATCCTTGATTATTGTTCCTCATCCCCCGTCGTGGATGATATCCAAGGCGCATACGAAACAGTGCAGGATCGCCTGGCAAGGGGTTGCGCCAGAGAACACGCAGCAGGCATACCCCGAGTCGACCACGCCATATCCCAGGTAGCTCCAAAAGAATATCCAGCACCTTGAGGCACGCTCAATCCTACAAAAAGGAACTGGCTGACAGCCAATTGCAATTTAGAGCTGCGTCGCGCTGCTGTTTTGCATTGCGAGCAGGTCAACATGAATCAACACAACGCAGATCAAGGCAACGCCGCAACATGAACATAGAGGACGAAGGTGCGGAGGGCGGAGGAGGTGTACGCTTGCGGCGCGGACCCAGTGGACACATCCGTCCGATTCAGCATGCGCGCGCATGCGGATGGATGACGGTGCGACCACCACCGTCGGCCTGGAACAACCTGGGGCTTTAATCGCTCTGTCGGGGCTACCTGGTACCGGCATTCATGCGCGCTGCGCGCCGTTGTCGCAGTTTGCTTGCTGGGCAGTGAAGATGCGCCACGACCGCGTGCAGTTGGTGCTGTGCTTTGCTCGGCCTCCAGTCAGCTCTGACTCGTGGTTATCTCGTAGGCGTGGCGGAGAAAGGGGAGGAGGTGGACGAAGAGTAGGGGGCGGAGGGGCGGAAGGGGAGGAGGAGGAGAAGGAAAAGGACAGGAGAAGGGAGGGGGGACAGGAAGTGAGACATTCGAGCTTATTGATCATGGCTGCGGTTACTTCGCGACGGCAGGGCCGCGGCCGAGTGCCAAGCGCGCGCTCCGAACGTGAAGTCGCGACGATGAGTGCTTCTTCTTCGGGGAATTGTCCCGTGCACCTTCGCTGATCACAGCTGCGCCAGCATTGGGCGAGAGAAGGAGCATGAGAAGGGGAACGCGAGGACGAGCATGATGCGGAGTACCAGTCGGAGGAGGAGGCCAACAACAAGGACGAGGGAGATTAACGTGAAGAGGTGCGGGGGACGGCGGCATTGGAAGTGTCGAGCGTAAATGAGATGCGGAGGGAAAAACAACGACGAGGTGGGATGGTGAGGAGAATGGATCGGCAGAAGAAGGGGGACAGGGAGACAAGGGGTGCACTGGCTAGGATGTAAACGTCCGCGGAACAGAAGGGCCCAGTGGACACATCATCCGATTCAGCGTGGGAAGGATCAACATGCACATTGCCGTGCTAGTAACAAGCCGCTACCATGTCCATCTGTATACGTAATATATTGTGTCGAGGAGCGGATCGCATCCATGCCCAGTCGTCATGCTAGGCGCAAAGCATGCGCCACAACCGCGCGCAAACAAGTCTGCGTTCTGCTCACTGCTGTCAGGAGTCGTGGCGAGGGGGAGCGAAGAGTAGGATGAGCATAATGATGCACAACATGGATCCCAGCAAAGTGCACATTAATTCACCATGAACTGATGACGCGATGCTGAGTCCTCCTCCTCCTCCTCGATCCTCCTCCTCCTACTCCTACTCCTCCTGCTCCTCGTCTTTCTTGGTCCTCATCCTCTCTTCGATCCTCGATCGTCCTCTTCGATCCTCCGCCTCGTTGAACCTCCTCTTTGGCCTTTGGCCTTGCAATGGGTAGGCAATCCTCCTCCCCGTCCTCGGTCCTCCTCTTCGGTCTGGCAACATCAAGGCACGTGTCGAATCTCGCAACACGTTCCATTGTCAAACTTAGAGGTGTGGGATTCTTTGATCAGAAGACCGTTGTCTGGTGCACGCGCGGTCAGCCTGGGCGCGGTGGGTGTTGCGCTGATGCTGGCTATTCTTCACCCTGCGAGGTGGCATCGCATTGCAACGCGGCATCGCGGCATCCCCTCCTTTCATCTTCTCTTCCTTCCCCTTCTCCTCCTCCTCCTCCTCCTCTTCCTCCTCCTCCTCCTCCTCCTCTTCGGTCCCCCTCCAGAAGGGGGCGGCAGCGCATAGAACAGGGTGGTCCATCGGAGGGGGCGGCGGCGTGTAATCAACGATGCAGTACCTCTCCACGACGAGGTTGATGGGACGGCCCCCGCCGCAGCGGAGTACTGCGAACGCGTCACGGACGTGACTACCAACGAGGACCAGCACGACACGTTCGAGGTGGCCGGCGCCGTCGACACCGGGAAGATCGAGCTGGACCAGTCGAGCGAGCTGGACACAGACATCGACAACTCAGATACTGATTATTATTCAGACCCGCTCTTGGCGGGAGGACGTGGGGGTATGTATGCACAAAGACGTCGGGGGAACGATCAAGCTGCAGTACTCACCCAACTGGCGCTCATGGAGGAGCGACTGCGGGACTTGACGGGTCAAGTTCGTGGGAGCAGTCAGACATCCAAGACGAGAGCCAAGCAGCGAACTTCAGACAGTTTCACGGAGAAGACCAACAGACGCAAGGATCCTAGGCTGCTGGTGCGGATCAAACGACTCATTCGCCAAGCGGATGAACAGGACCAACCTCCGACCCACAAGGAGGTGGTCGCGACGCTCACACACTTGCTGGACGACACTCGGGGCAAGAAGAACACAGACAAAAATGCCGCGACGAAGAGTACGGGGAAAGGTACTTCGACGTCGCCTAATACCACACACAAGCTCCTCCAACACCCGTGGGGAAACCTCGGCGGTCTGGCAGGCAGCTCACATCAAAGACAAAGAGTATGATCCACAGGCTCCACCTGTGATCGCATGCAAGGGGAAGATCCAGTACGATCAGGCCGTGGACTGGCTGAAGGCGAGAGGTCTCACCAACCCCACGGCCACGTATGTGCTCTTCGACGAAGCCACCAAGTACGAGGGCTGGGACCACATCGACGTCGCGGTCGAAGCCAAGGGTGGAGGGGCCACTCTTGTTCCAGCACAGATTCTACGCACGGGCCAGAAGACTCCACAGAAGACGGGCCTTCCCAAGGGTGTGAAGGACGATGTTGAGATTCCAGTTTCCACGGACAAGCCAGTTGCGGTGCGGATCACAGTTGCTCAGCCCCAGATTGGTTATACGCCGAGGCCGAAGAGAATCCAATTGCGCTGCCAGCACTCATCATGAGTGCCAGTCTCACCAAGTACATTCTCAAAACAAAGGGAGCCATGGCCTACGAGACGGAGGTCACGGCGATTTTGATTGTTCAGGCGCCCCACATCGAGGACATCATGAAGTATCCACTACCAGATGGAGTTTTCCTCAATAGACAGGGGACATCACTTGTCCCATCGTGGCACAGGCTCAGGGATGACGAGCAGGCCACCGACTATTTCAAGCGAGTCCAGACAGCAGCACAGGCAGCGTCTGGACGACTGGTGTACCGCCCATCGGAGAACAGTTCACTCGGTGTCATCTCGGCCAATGTTGTAAGCGCTGCAGATATTCAACCAAGATGGCTTCTCCAACGTACACCCACATCATGGTCCCAGGAGGAAGAAGTCAAAGCATGGGCCTTGGATCGAGGATTCAAAAATGTGAATAGCTTTGCACGTTGTGGCACGAGGCGCTGGTTCATTCGCGCCGATCTCGACCAACTGGAAAGCGGCAGAGTTCTTGAGTTCAAATCAGGGGCGATGGCAAGCTTGGCGGCTCCACGCAGGGGGAGCTCCAGACCACCACCGACGAAGTCACCTAAGACGGCGTGGGGCACTCCGAGCCCGACCCGACACCACACAGGAGCTCCCCCTGCGGCTGCCACACCGCAGGCAGATGCGGACGGAGACGCCACGATGACGAACGCGGAGAACGACGGCGATGGCGAGCCCAAGCCCAAGGAGCCGAAGCAGACCACGCCAAGCAAAGCACCATGGGAAGCATATTTCAAGCAGCGAGAGTGTGGAGCAAAGGGGATTGTTTCTATGTCTCGGCAGGTTTCTATTTCAATTCTCTCCAGCCAGCGGGAGGCAAATCAGGCAAGAAGCTCCCGTTGGAGGCCGACCTAGGCCCAGGAGGGAAGATCCAAGCAGCACTACGAGCAAAGGTTGCAGCGGAGATGCTCAAGCAGAAGTTACCCCAGAAGGATGCTGACGACCAGGCCAAAGCGGGAACGTATGCGACATCAGCCGCCATTAAAGCAACAGCGACAGCAGTACCATGTGATTATCTCATCTGGAAGAAGCAGGGTACTGGTTGGACGCTGTTTTCAGCACCAGCCGGCATCAAGACGAAGCACAAATGTTGGATGACCTTGGTGGACAAGCATATCCAGCTACTGGTTGGAACAGCTCCAGTACCCACGGACATCGAAGCCGAATGGAAGAAGAATGCCAGGCCATATCTGCATCACTTTTCTGGAGGAGGATGAGCCACGACTATCGAGAAGAAGGCTGGACAGGGTCAGGGCCATTTTGATGACGCGGACCACCCGACACCAGCCCCCAAGAAGACGCAGTCGTCGAGCTCTCTGTCCTCGGCAGCGGCCCTGGCATTATTTGAAGCCCCGACGCCTTCGGGGAAATCGATTTCGACACGGCGAGTTCAGAGTACCTTCGGCATGGCCACGCCGAAGACCAAGCCCATCTCATCAAGACGAGTGGAGACTATTTTGAATCACAGCCCGATGCCTTCCCCGCTGCCGATGTTGACGGAATCGTACAAACATTGGCATTGCCCCTGTGGCAAGTGGAAGCCCGACCCGCAGCAGTCTGCCCAGCAGAGGTGGACAGAGGTCAAGAAGCACTGGCGCATCTGTCAAGGCGAAGATCCACCCAAGGAACCTGCTGATGTTCGACGTCATCGGTTGGGCAAAGGGGGGCTATCGGTTGCAGCCATGAATAAAGCCAAAAGAGACAAAGCATGGAGACGCCTTCAGCTCTGGAGGGCCGAGCTCACGCCTGCTCAGCGTGAGGCTGCCTGTGATCCTGGTGAGGGATCGGCCAGGACTGCGCAGCACACCCGCATGATGAGCACTCACTACGCCTGCATCAAGTGTGGCAGGCAGCTACGCCTTGCCAAGTTCCGCGGCTACCCCTGCAAGCGGCGCCCAGAGGGGGTCACCCTCCAGATGGGCACGGCCAGACTTGTGGGAGAGGAGGTTGCCAAGAAGCGAGTTGCCGACTCCGCCAGGCGGGTGAAGCAGCACTGGAAGAAGTCCTCCAAGGCCCCAGGCTACTACGCCAAGTACTACGAGCGCTACGGGAGGAAGCAGTACGAACGCAAGGAACGGCTACGACGTGAAGCACTGGGGCTACCGACGGTGTGCAAGCGATCACCGGTGCTAAGGAAGCCGGCAGCCCACGACGAGCTGAGCCAACTCTGACGGGATCCGCTCCTGTGCGGAGGGCGCTCCACACAGGGGCCGACACCACCAAGCAAGCGACAAAAGGCAGCAGCCTCAAGCCAGCAACCCACGGTCTCACGACCCACCGACTCCTCAGCCCATCCGAGAGAACCACCACCCAAAAAAGCACGAGCCACTACGCCGAATTCAAGGGCTGTATCTGCAGATCCGAATTCAAGCGCTGTATTTGCAGTGGCCAATGAGCATGTACAACAAGTTTCTGATGCAGTTTCTGCGCGCCCTTCGAGTCCCATACCGAAGGCTAAACGTTCTCGCACCTCGCGGGGATTGGCGACTGGTTCATCCTTACCTTTGCCTACGCCTACCTGTACAGCCTCGGCCTCAGGTACTGCGACTGCTGGTTCACCCTCGACACTGATTTCACCTACCTGTACAGCTTCGGCCACAGGTACTGCAGCTACGGGTACACCGACGACACCACCGACGCCAACTGGTATCTCGCCTACGCCAACGGCTTGTCCTACGGCAGCGAGCTCACAGTCAGAACGCACTGGCAAGGGACCCTCGGGGCCCCTCTCTGCCAGTATTCCTAGGGGTCAGAACGCAAGTCCTGGTCTCGGGTGCTCCTCGAGCTCGGGCCCGGCACCGTTGCCACATGCTGGACATGGGTCAGAACGCACTGGCAAGGGGCAAGTGTATAGGTCCCCCTCTGCCAACTCCAGAAGTTCAGGCGCAAAGATCGCAAGTCCTGGTCGCGACTGGCTTTTGCCGACGTCTGCTTCCCAGGCTACGTCGCCACGTGCTGGGCAGCCACTTGCTGGACAAAGCCCTGGCCCTGGTGCTCCTCGAGCCCAGGCCAGGCACAGCCCAAGCGTCAGAGGCTGGAGGAGGAGTTGGCTCCTGAGGACATCTTCCCGACAGCGGAGCCGAGCGCTGGCGCCACCAAGCTTCAAGTATGCACGATCAATGTTATCAGTATTTCAAAAGCGAGACTTATCACGATCCTGGAGGCACTATTTGTATCCACAGCAACAGTTCTTTGTCTCCAGGAGATACGTCATCATGAAATATGACCACGATGGATATTTCAGACGGCCATGAGATATGGGTGGAGCATTGCCTGCCCAGATCCACCACCAACGCAGGAGCGGGGCACGGTGCGACAGGGGGGCTGCGCTATCCTATGGCGCCGCTCACTGGGCAAGATCACCGTCATCCGCCACAAGGACCTCGGCCACCGTATGGTCGGGATACGCTGTGCTACCGCTACGTTTATGTCCGTCTACGGCCCAGTGGGAGGGGGCAGAGCTTGGTTTCAGCACGCATTCGAATATTTCCAATCGTTGGGACATCTTGGCCATCCAGTGTACACCATTGGAGATCTCAATTGGCGTCCTCTTTACTCCGCCTGGGCCACGCGATGGCGCATGAGGACGGTGCGAAGAGGCACAGAGACATCCACCACGGCAGCAGGTACTTGTCCGACGAGAGCCCTGCTGTGGGGAGAAGGAGTTGCACCAGAGCAGATCACGACGCACCTGCTGCCAGGCATCCCGCACCACGCATTGGTAGGATACGTGCTAAGCATCACACCGCCAATCCGACACCAACCCGACTTAGACGCACGGCAACATACATATTAGAGCGCAGCCCCAACGACGGGGAAAGAGAGCGATTCCAAGAGCTACTCGATCAGGAGGTGCCCCCCCCCCGCTACCTGAACGAAGACACCGACCCCCCGCTGCTCGACCGCTGGCACTACTGGCACATGAGGGCGGAGAAGGCGCTGAGGCTGGCAGTCGAGCATGGCTTGCTATCAGTGCAAAGCGAAGCTGAGAGGGACAAAGGCTCACAGCCAACCTCACGGCCCACATCACACTCCCCAGCACACAGACCCGACGAGACGATCGCCCTGCGACGGCTCCGACGACTGCACCGACTGCTGGCAGAAACCCTACGCCAAGGAGCTCCAGGAGCCACCAGACTGGAGACCAAGCACTACACTCAGCTTGCTGCCGCAGCAGTGGACGGATTGGTCCAAGTCATGGCAGTAGGCATCCCGACCTACGCTGATGCGCTGGACTGGATCTCACAGGGGATCACCATCGAGCAGTACCAGATGCAGAAGAGGAGTGGCGCGCAGTGGCGACAGCGTTTCGCGAGCTGGAGCAACGACGTGTGGAAAGCGGCCACCCCACTCTTCAAGGGAGGCCAGCCAGCACCAGCCCACGCCGCCACAAACATCCGCGAGCAGTGGGCCAAGCATTGGAAGCCAGGCAACTACGACCACACGGGTTACGTGAACGCATGGAGGCAACACGCCTCGGCAGTAGCCTTCCCGAAGTCGTCACACGCACAGGACTGGATGCCCACGCTGGATACCTTTGCGGCAGCAGCCCGACAAGCCAAAGGATGCCCTGGACTCGACGGCTGGACAAGTCGCGAGGTCAAGGCGTTGGAGAAGATATACCCCACCATCATCGAAGAGCTGTACGACATGTGGGTCATGACATCACAACAAGCAGTGGAGCTCCGAGGTAGACTACCCCCAGATGTGTTGCACGCCATATTTTCCAGGCGGGCAGCTGGCACCCCGAAGAACGAGGAGGCCACCTGTCCCATCTCTGTGGGATCCGTGCTGCTGAGAGCGTGGCTACGGGCCCTGGCGACGGCATCAGCTTCTCCTCCAGACTTGCAGTGGGCCAACCGCAGACATACATCGGTGGTGCACGCTGTCTCTAAGTGGCTGAAAGATTGCACGGCAGGTCAGTGTGGCGCGGAGATGGACCTCTCAGCGTGCTTCGACCAAGTGGACCACGACCTGGCCTTGAAAGCGGCTGACCACTCAGCCATGCCGTATGCCGTCATGTACACATGCTACGCCGCGTGGAAGGGCCCGAGGATCTGCTGTATTCAGGGCGAGCTCGCACCACCACTGGACCCGTGCCGAGGCTTACCTCAGGGTGACAGCGCGGCACCTTGCACACTCATATCGACGCTAGTACCATGGGTACCGATATCACAGGGACATGCTTTCATGGACGACAGCCTGGTGGCGCAGAATACCGACGATCTCGACAGGGACTTGCAGCTGACACAACAGTTCGACACGTCTATTGGGTATTGCGAGAACCAGAGTAAAAGGCAACGCTGGAGTATCGATGGCCCTGTTCCTGTCCAAGTGGAACATCTGGGCGTTCTGGCTACTTCTACAGACCACACCGTCCCCATCATCCCGAGGGGCGGCTGGCAGAAGCTCGAGACCGCCATCTCAGTGCTGGCCGCCATCCCAGGCAGCCACCAAGGACGACTCAGGTTGGCCTTCGCATCTGTGAGGCCGCTTTGGACATGGGCGTTGCCTATTGCGACACCGCCACCAAGAAGATTTGCGAAACTACTGAGCAGAGCCCTGTGGAAGACGGGTTCGCGATGGTGGTGTTTCGGGCGCTATTGGGTGCAAAACGTTTTGTTGCATCCTGAACATTCAGCTGCTATTCTTGGATTTCGAAAGTTAGTGGATGGGAGACTGGTGTGGAGTGATTTCTTGACACGACCCTCTCAGAGTACGCTCGAGCATTGGGAGTATCCTTTATTCGTTATTCGCCCACCCAGGGCGCTATTCTCCAAGTGGACTCGCGTGACGATTTCAGGGTTAGGCATGCAGTTGAGCATGTTGTGGGCGACGACTGGAGGTTCAGCACGAACAGCAAGGCAGCCCAGCATGCTCTTAGAAGCATTGCACGCATCAGATGCCTCCAGCAAGTGGTGCGAACAAGATACGACGCCGAGGAGATTGATGACGTGGACGTTCAGGCATCTTCTAGCAAAATATATTCCAAGTGGCTGTTGAGCCTGAGCGAGGAAGACAGCACTCTCTTGGCGGTCTTCAGATCGGGGGCGGTGACCTCCGAGACAAGACGACGCACGGGATTTGATTGCAAGCGCTGTGGAGCATCGACTCCAAGTTTTCGCCACGCCTTCGCCGAGTGCCCCAGACATGCCGGCGAACCACGAGTTGTGGAAGACCGCTATGATATACCCCCGACATTTTGGACAAGTGTGCCGAGGGTGACAAGCAAAAGCTGTTGGATTGTGGTTTCTCAAGATGACTGTCCTCATGTACGTGCGAGAATGCTCACGGCGACCTGCGCCTTTGGGCTGAGCATACTCAAGAAAGGAAGTGACGACATGCTCACCGACCCCACGCCTCCACCCCGGACGCGTGGTCCGGCGAGGTTTGTTCACTAACATGTTACGTATGAGATTATCCCACATGGTCAGGATATTTCATTCAACTTTTCTCTCTGACGGCGGCGTGTAAACACGGGTGTTTTTGTCAAACCGGGTGCTGGGATTGTAGACATCGGTGCTGTTGCTGATGGGTGCGGCGGCGCATAGAAGGGCGTGGACCCCTTGACGGGGTGATGGGGGTTGATGGCGGTGCTGCTGATGCTGGTAGTGGTGATGAGGATGATGCTGCTGCTGATGATGATGATGGTGATCATCAGTATCATCGTCATCATCATCATCATCATCATCATCATCATCATCATCATCATCCTCATCATGGTAGCGGTGATGGGTCCTCCCCTCTCGACGGCTCGATGAGGGGTCGACAGGGGTGATTATTCTGAGGAGGTGGTCCCTCGGATGGAGCGGCGGCACGTGGGAAGGGGCGGCCCCTCCGACGGCGCGGTGGGTGGCTCAAAGGGGGGTGATCTTTCGAATTGGGCGGCTGCGCACAAGAAAAGCTGTAGTTTGGACTCTCTCTTCGGCCATTTTGATCACCGCTCTGATCGCTCGGGGTCTGCTGGCAAGACCCGGCTGAGCGCCCTGGGAGGTCCGGGATGAGCCGGTGGACTTTCGGCATCGGTGTCTAGGGGGCCTGGAAACCCCGGATCTTGGGGGTCCAGTTTTTTGGGGGGTCCTCCCCGGCTTGCAAACAGATAGGAGGAGGAATATTCCCATCCATTTATTTTTATTATTTGGGACCCCCCCCCCCCGAAATCGGCCCCCGAATCCCGGGTCCCCGGGATCCTGTGGACGCCCCGGATCTGTGGCCCCGGGGACCCCCTGGACGCCCTTGCAGGAGGCCACCCAGGCGTTTCAGAGCTCCTGGAAGCCCTCGCTGGGCCTAGGCAACTGGCCAAAATCGGGCAGGAGGGCGGCCGAACGCCCCCCCGAGGGCCCAAAGAGGCACCAGACACCCACCAGACGCCCGAAGTCGACCAAAAGAATACTTCCAAGAGGCTTCCAGCAGAAAAGCGTTGATTTCCAAGGTCTTTGCATGATTTGGGGACTGCCCTGTTCTTCGGCCTTCCGGGCGGGCGTCCGGGACCGCTTGGGAGGCTCGAGAATCGCCCCAAAGACCACCCGAAAGGGCGTCCAGGCTTCCAAGGGAGCCCCAAGACGGCACAACGGGGTTCCAAGAGTGCCTAAGAGAGCCCCATGACGGCCCAAGATGGCCCCAAGACGCCCTCCGAAGCATTTCGAATCGTGACCCCGTCGTTCAGGGAGAGCGCGATTGGAGGCAGGTGGACCCGAGGAAGCCTCCAGAGGCCCCCAGACGACGCCCAGGAGGCCTCCAGAAGGCTTTCAGGAATAAGGAAGCTTGAACCATTTCCGTGAGGCCCCCAGAGGCTTTCCCAACCGCAAAAAGAGCTGAGGAGGATGGGGAAGAATTCGCAGGGTAGGGCGAGAATGAGCAGAAAGAAACATGGAGGAAGGAACACATTCGATTATTTCGCATCTCACGCTGACGACTGAGACGCTTGTGGGGCAATTTTCCTCAGCTCAGGCCTGCTCTTCCCCTGAACAAGAAAAACGTGGGCCACATCCGACGTGAACGCGAAGTTCAAATTTCCAGCGCCGGTATATACGATTGGACCGATTGGGCGACATTTACGCTTCGCTTCGACGACCGACGCTGACGAAGTTGATCAATGGCTTTCATCCGTGCGAACGTTTGTCGCAGTCTGCCTGCTCGGCGCAGAAGGTGCGCGACGACCTCGCGCAATTGGCTATGCGTGTTGCTTGCGTTTTACCGCGGAAGGAGGAACCCCACACCAATTGAATGTGCTACCATAAGCGTACATCAAAAAATGGTAACAAGCAAGCTAACCATCATCAGAGGGATCAGCCTTCTCGCGCTGTCTCTTGTCAAGGGCCCGTTGCCTAAGCGTTTCAGCTTGGGCGCGAGAGGATAACCCAAAAAGCGCCGCGGAAGGAGGAGGGGGAGGAGGAGGAGGAGGAGGAGGAGGAGGAGGAGGAGGAGGAGGAGGGGGAGGGGGAGGAGGAGGAGGAGGAGGAGGAGGAGGTGGAGGAGAAGAGAGGAGGAGGAGGAGGAGAGAGGAGGATCAAGCGGACGAACGGGGAGGAGAAAGAGAAAACGGAGAAGGAGGAGGAAGACCAGTGTAAACCCGAGAGGCATCAACGATGTTGGAATAAACCATCCCTCCAATATCCTTCTTCGTTGGCCACATACAACGGTTCATGTTTACTGAGGGAACTGCCTCGTTGGAAGACATCTGTTTGCAAAATATTGTTCTCGGGATTCCAACGCCACGGGTCAACCTGACTGCTGCATCTTGACGATCCTGAATCGTGCCAGAGCGCCATTCCTGGGACTTGAGCGCCGTGAATCAACATAACTTGTGCACCCTCAGAAGTTTGAATCCGTCCAAAACACAATTTCTGGCACGTTGATTCTGGGAAATCCGCGGAATTCTCATCACTCGTCAACGCGAAAGTGCGCGGCGCAAAGTTTCGCGATCTTTCTGCGATTTTGAGCGACAGACAGGGTTCGCGCGCCCCTTTTCGATCACGCCCTGGAAGAGACATTGGAACCCTCAGGGCCATTGACCGCGCAGCTTGTGACCAGGGGGCAGTCCGGTGGGAGCTAAAGCTTTGGCTACACGTGGAGCGGCGCCCTTCAGGGCAGCAGCGCCTAACCCACCGGGCGCCGCGAGTGCGCTGGGCTCTGTCGAGCCTCCGAGAGCGGATGCGCCGAAGAGAGATTGGAGCCCCATTGACAAAAGCGACCAATCTCGCGCAAGGGAGGGGAAGGAGCCGAGCTCACCCATACAAGTGGCAGACGAAACGCCCGAGTGCGAAGGCGATGCAACGAGGGCGGGAAGCAAAGGCTCGAGGTCGGACTCGCCGCCCCCAGGCCGCCGCCCAGGCCCCGTTCGCCACGCCGCTCACCATGCCCAGCGGGACGTCGCGCGCCAGCGAGATTGCCTGCCCTGACTTCTCTGCGATCCCCCAGGGGCACCTCGCTGAGACAAGGGGCGACTTGGCGATGCTCCCCGACCACCCTGGCTGCAGTCCTAATTACCGGCTGCCGCGAAAGGGGACTCTTAATCGAGCGGCGGCGATTAGAGAGTGGCGGGGCAAACGCATCAGGGGGCGGGGCGATCACGAAGCACGCGCGCTGGAGGACCCATTGGGTAAAACCGCCGCGAAGAGCGCGCCAGCTACCAGAACGCATTCGAGAAGCTGCGCGGCAGCGTTTATTGCGCGCGGCCCCACTCCCACCTCGAAGGCCCACGGGAATGGCGCAACGCATTGACGGATCACCGCAGGAAGGAGCATGATGACGGGGCACGGTTGGCGACGGCCATCCAGCACTGCTTCCCCGATGACAGGGAGGGCTGCCCTGGGCCCAGAGTATCTAACCAGATCCTTCGCCCAGCGCGCGATTGAACAATTGGTGACGTTACCCAGGTGTACATCAACAGCATGCCCGAGCTCCAGAAACAATATGCACTAATATAAACACAATTCGGTCCGGCATCCTTTGGCCAGGAAGTGCCGCCATGTTGGCTGCCTAAATTTATCCACAGCGATTCTATCGCTCACGTTCAAGGAGCCATTCCAACGGACGTGGCGGCAGTTCGGTTTCTAACCCGTGAGCTGGCGCTGGAGTTCATCGCCATGGGTGATGACTTGCAGATGCGTTGCAATTTGTTCGATGCCACCGCCAGGATGCCGCGCGCTCGCGAGACCGAGATAGCGGACGCGCCCGCGCCAACGTGGCACCGCGCGAAGTTGATCGTGACCATGCGCAGGGACGACTCTTTCAGGCAGATGTATGACGGGAGGGATGATGACTGGATTCATTGGTACCCGTTTAACCAGAGCGTCCGCTTAGATGACGAAATCGCCTGGAGACCTGGAACGATGACCGTTCGTGGAGCTTGGCTCCAAGGGTGGCACGTACACCCGGAAGCGTAACCGCGAGGATCCGCGAGGAGGAGTTCACGCGCATGGACGCAGGCAAGGGCAACGGAAAGAGGAAAAGGCCAATGTCAACCTCTCCCAGGGCAGCGAGGACGTGATCGACAGCTAACCATTGGAAATGTATTTAACAGAGCTGGTGTGGCAATAGAAATCGTGCGGATATTGCGCCATTTGTCCTGGCCACCTTTTGTACACCGCTATGTCGTTTACGCCATGCATAACATTCAATGTAGTCCTTGTCGCCCGCGCTTTGCCTTGTGGACTAGGCGCCAGCTAACCAGCCTTTTGTCTACCCCCACGGAGGTTCGCTTTTTTTATGCTGTAGGATTTCTTCCCTGGTCGGGTTCCCTCCCCCAGCCTTCTCTCCTTTTCGCGTCCTCCCCTCCTGCTGTCCCTTCCTGCGGGTCCCGCCGACCCCCCCCCACTTCCCCACCGAAAATTTTGAGAATGTTGTTGCCGCGCGTGATGTTCGAACCGATCCGACGCTCGCTGGAGAGGAGGAGGAGGAGGAGGAGGAGGAGGAGGAGGAGGAGGAGGAGGAGGTGGAGGTGCAGCAGGAAAAAGAAGAGGTCAAGGCAAGGGAAGGGGAGAAGGAGGAGGACCAGCGTAAACCCAAGACTCATCAACGATGTTGGGATAGACCCTCTCTCCAAGCTTCATCATAGGCCCCTACACGGGTTCATTTCCATTGAGGGAAGTGCCCCATCTGGGCGCAATTGTTTGAGGATCCTGAAGCGTTCGAAAGCACCATTATCGGGACTTCAACACACGGATTCACCTGGCTGTTGCGTCTTGAAGATCTTGTATTGAGATTTGGGCACCGCGGCTCAACGTAACTGCTGCGCCTTGATAGCCCTGAATCGTTCCAAAGCACCGTTTCTGGTAAATTGGCCATGGGAACCCGTGCGACCCTTGCAATTTGTTTACGACTGCGCGCGGTGCTACGGCCAGAGCCACATTTTGAAAAGGAGCCGCCCAGAATTCGTGAAGCTTTTCTGCATCTTTCACGCCGAGTGCGCGCGGTGCTGAGGCGATGGCCACGTCTTGAGAACGGCCCGCCCTCAATCCGCGAAACTCTTGCCGATGTTAAAGACGGATGCGTGCAGCGCTAAGGCGAAAGCCACATGTTGGAAGCGATCCGCCCTTCACCCGTGAAGCTGTTGCCCATTCGTGCGCTTCAGGATCAGAAGTAGTAAGGAAGTCCCAGGCGAAACGCCGAGGTTGAGGGCAGGGTAAGGCCGGGGATGCCCCAGAAGAACGAGAGGGACGACGAGAAGGAGGAGCATCAACAGGAGGAAAAGGTGGAGGAGGAGAAGGAGGAGGAGGAGGACACCTTGCTCCAGCCAACTGGGGCTGGACAGATTCAGCGCACTTGGCGCACCTGGCGCACTTGGCGCACCTGGCGCACGTATGCATTGCGCACGTTTCGTCCACGCGCTCGGTTGTGGCAGTCGGCCGGCTTTGGCGCGGAAGGTGTGCGACGACCGCGAACAGTTGATTCTGTGTTCGTTCACCTTTGTCGGAACTAGGTGCGAGGAGGAAAGGAGTAGGAGAATCATGGGGTCAGGTGGCCGTCCCATGAATTCCTCGTCTCCGTCGGCGCCGTCCCCGTCCGGAGACCCTTCCTATGGGTTGGACCATGTAGTTACCTTCGACCCCTGACCTTGTGGACCCCCCCGTCGAGAGCACCACCGCTGTGAATCAATGCGCTTGAAGATATGCCACCCACCAGGTGCTGCACAGTTGACAACAAGAGAACATGTTCAACCCTGCTGCGTGCGGCTGCGCCGCCGCTCCCCGACTTTTTCCCCGCACGGAAGCACAGCAACACACGTGGTAGCACATGTTCCAGGATAATTTAGGCAAGTGTGCCGTTCACGACTGTCGACGTTGCCGTCTTTGTCCACATGCACACATATGTAGACATAGGAAGAGAGAGAGAGAGAGGGAGAGAGAGAGAGAGACCAAAAACAAACAAAAAAACAGAGAGAGAGAAAGAAAGAGAGAGAGAGAGAGAGCGAGAGAGAGAGAGAGAGAAATAATGAGAGAGAGAGAGAGAGATAGGGAACAAAACAAAAGGGATGGAGGTGCACCATATTGCGCGTGGCCGCGCGCATGTGCTTAGCTGCTTTAACCCATTCACCCGGGCGGTTTTGGACACGACGGGGGGGCTAGGAAACTCACGAACGACGTGAGCACGTATCAGTGATCGGCTGCATCACTGAGCATGTGGAGGTGGACAGCGATCAGGCCAGGCACTAGCGCGTGGCAACACACGGGAGCGCACACGTCATCATGAAGCGTGCGTGGTGCGATGTCAGCACGGATCAGTAATTAGCGCATGGCGTCAAAAACACCACCCGTGTCGAAAACTGCCGCCGCTACCGCGCCTGCCACGATGTCTCGTGGTGGTAGGATCCGAAGAAGAGCGACAATCAAGCCAATTGCCGCCAGCGCTGCGTCTCCCACAGGGGATCCTGGGTCCCGATTGCCAGTTGTTGCGAGCAGGAACAGCGTGGCCGCACCGCAGATAGAGTGGCCTACGACAGAAAGTGCTACTGAGGACGAGTCGTTTTTCAGGGGTGACCTTGCGTCCTTGCCTCTTCGGCCCGTCCTCGGCCGTTCGCTATGGCCAGCCTCTCAGGGATGCCCTCCGGACCGGCGGCGCCCTCGGACTGCGCGGCGCGACGCTTTGGCAAGGGCGGGGGTCGGCTGGGGTACCCTTGCGTCCTTGACGTTCCTACTGCGCGCCGCTCAACAAACTTCGACGCAGGCGTCCGATGGTCTTGCGTCCTTACCCTTGGCATCGCTCGGACGTGTGCATTTTCTCTCGGCGAGGACCATCGAGGACCATCCTGGACCATCGAGCAAAAAAAACACGCACGAAACCGAAAAATGCACGGGAAATGGACGTCCGAGCGACGCCAAGTGCCGCGCGTCATTCGTGCCAAGTCTGAGTGCACCCTGCACCGGGCAGAAGCTCAGCCCGATTCGCCCCGGCGCGGTGCTTCTCGGCCGCGGGGGCGTCGCCGTCGACGGGCCACGGGCCGCGGTGTCTCCCAAGAGCCGCGCGGCGGCGGCGCAGGCCGCGACGCCTAGCTCTGCGACGACCCGGAGCGTCGACGGAGAACTCGAGCCGCGCGGCTCTGTTCCGGGACTGGTGGACCGATGGGGGGAGGCACACAGCCAAGGCGTCGAGATAAGGGCCACTTTGGCCCAGGGAAGGGCCCTGGTTTTCGGGCCGTTCCTCCGAATCGGGCTCGCTTTGCGTAGCCCGCCTAGCTTTTAACCGGAAGAGGCTCGCTCTCGACCCGCAGACCAAAAAATTGCATCGGGCTCGCGGAAACTGCTCG
The DNA here is from genome assembly GCA_963575745.1 of Prorocentrum cordatum. NCBI lineage: Eukaryota > Dinophyceae > Prorocentrales > Prorocentraceae > Prorocentrum > Prorocentrum cordatum. The sequence continues at coordinate 31,974 of CAUYUJ010000323.1, forward strand.
TAGCCGAGGCTCGCCATGGCCACAAAAAGCCTCGTCGTTCCTGACTCAACGCCCCTTTATGGTGCCACGATGACCGGCACGAGGAGGCGCAGGGGGCCCCTGGCGATCGTTTCCCACGCCCGCCCATGCACACCCCATCGTCGTCGCTGTCGTCCTTCTCGTCCGGCTCGACGCCTCCACGCCTCAGCTCGGAGACGAAATTTTGTCGCCGCGGACCCGGGGATGCCAACCCATCGGTTTTCCCTCGCCTCTTCTCTTCCTCATCCCCCTTCCTCCTCCTCCTCCTCCTCCTCCTCCTCCTGCTCCTCCTCCTGCTCCTGCTCCTGCTCCTGCTCCTCCTCCTCCTCCTGCTCCTCCTCCTCCTCCTCCTCCTCCTCCTCCTCCTCCTCCTCCTCCTCCTCCCGGGTGGCCGCAAGGAGGTTCGCAGCCACACCAACCAGCCAGGGGTGCACACGATTCCGCCCGCCACCGGCAGCCCCCGTTGCCCTGGCGCTCCCGGCAGGTTCCGCACTTCGCAGGCCTTCCTCCAGTGCGCGGGTTCGCCCGTGGCTCACTGATTCGCGCTCCCGGGCCCCTCCTGGGTCTCCTTCGGGCCATCTTGGGGCCGTCTTGAGATTCCAGGAGCCCTTCGGAAGCGAAAAGGCGAGCAGGCAAACGACATTGAAAGCGACGCGTCGCGTGCGTGAAGGTTTTTGGCCTCTTGAGGGCCTCCTCGGGAGGGTCCATGGCCGTTTCGAGCCGTCTTGGGGCGTTTCGGGAGCCTACTGGAAGCATGTCGGAGGTCATTTTGAACTATCTTGGGCTACAACCCCCTGGAATAAAAAGTCCGGACCGCAGAGGTCGGGGAATGAGCCTTGATGTTCGGCCCCCGTTAGGCCACGGGGCCCCGGTACAATGTTGCAGGGGCCGCCACGGTGAAATTTCCAGTCCATCCTCACCCCCTCTAATATTATAATCGCGAAATGGGGTGACGACCGGAAATCCGCATTCCGCCTAATACTTCCTCCCAGAAAATTTCTGGACGCTTTTCAGGCGACCGGAAATTCTCAGTGGCGACCGGAAATTGGCGATTTCGCTTGGGATTTCCTCGCAAATAAATTTCCGGTCCCAGTTAAGTTGCTTGGAAGTTGCGATTATGCATGGTATTTCTTGCCAGTCATGATTACCTCTCGGGGAACGACGATGCAAGGGGGCCTGCAGTGCCGATCCGGACTTTTTAATCCAGGGGATGGTAGGAAAAAATGTCCTCAAGCCAGCATGCGTCGTTCGAGTGAGACGTTTCCCCTGTCAGCGCTTGCGGATCATCATTCGTGAAAAAAGTGGAGTGGGGGTGGGGCGATCATATTGTTGTGAGATCGCGTCAAGTGGAATCACGTTTCGGCCGCGTCGCTCATACTGGCGTCGCTGCCCCAAAGAAAGCGCGCTTGCGCGCTTTCGAACCTGTGCGAGTTTGTACTTTTGCTTTCTTTTTTCCATTAGACACCCGCCGAGGGCGCGCGAAGACCCCCCCTGAGCGGTGGCGCTCTCGCGGTGGTCAATGTCCTCAAGCCAGCATGCGTCGTTCGAGTAAGACGTTTCCACTGTCAGCGCTTGCGGATCATCATTCGTGAAAAAAGTGGAGTGGGGGTGGGGCGATCATGCTGTTGTGAGATCGCGTCAAGTGGAATCACGTTTCGGCCGCGTCGCTCATACTGGCGTCGCTGCCCCAAAGAAAGCGCGCTTGCGCGCTTTCGCGCCTGTGCGATTTGTTACTTTTGCGTTCTTTTTCCCAGTAGACACCCGCCGAGGGCGCGCGAAGACCCCCCCTGAGCGGTGGCGCTCTCGCGGTGGGTTGGAAAAAATGTCCTCGAGCCAGCATGCGTCGTTCGAGTAAGACGTTTCCCCTGTCAGCGCTTGCGGATCATCATTCGTGAGAAAAGTGGAGTGGGGGTGGGGCGATCATGTTGTTGTGAGATCGCGTCAAGTGGAATCACGTTTCGGCCGCGTCGCTCATATTGGCGTCGCTGCCCCAAAGAAAGCGCGTTTGCGCGCTTTCGCACCTGTGCGAATTTTTACTTTTGCGCTCTTTTTTCCAGTAGACACCCGCCGAGGGCGCGCGAAGACCCCCCCTGAGCGGTGGCGCTCTCGCGGTGGGTTGGAAAAAATGTCCTCAAGCCAGCATGCGTCGTTCGAGTAAGACGTTTCCCCTGTCAGCGCTTGCGGATCATCATTCGTGAGAAAAGTGGAGTGGGGGTGGGGCGATCATGTTGTTGTGAGATCGCGTCAAGTGGAATCACGTTTCGGCCGCGTCGCTCATACTGGCGTCGCTGCCCCAAAGAAAGCGCGCTTGCGCGCTTTCGCACCTGTGCGATTTGTTACGTTTGCGTTCTTTTTTCCAGTAGACACCCGCCGAGGGCGCGCGAAGACCCCCCCTGAGCGGTGGCGCTCTCGCGGTGAGCGGTGGCGCTCTCGCGAAAAAATGTCCTCAAGCCAGCATGCGTCGTTCGAGTAAGACGTTTCCACTGTCAGCGCTTGCGGGTCATCATTCGTGAAAAAAAGTGGGGGGGGGCGGGGCGATCATGTTGTTGTGAGATCGCGTCAAGTGGAATCACGTTTCGGCCGCGGCGCTCATACTGGCGTCGCTGCCCCAAAGAAAGCGCGCTTGCGCGCTTTCGCACCTGTGCGATGTGTTACTTTTGCGTTCTTTTTTCCAGTAGACACCCGCCGAGGGCGCGCGAAGACCCCCCCTTAGCGGTGGCGCTCTCGCGGTGGTCAATGTCCTCAAGCCAGCATGCGTCGTTCGAGTAAGACGTTTCCCCTGTCAGCGCTTGCGGATCATCATTCGTGAAAAAAGTGGAGTGGGGGTGGGGCGATCATGTTGTTGTAAGATCGCGTCAAGTGGAATCACGTTTCGGCCTCGTCGCTCATACTGGCGTCGCTGCCCCAAAGAAAGCGCGCTCGCACCTGTGCGAATGTGTACTTTTGCGTTCTTTTTTCCAGTAGACACCCGCCGAGGGCGCGCGAAGACCCCCCTCTGAGCGGTGGCGCTCTCGCGGTGGGTTGGAAAAGATGTCCTGAAGCCAGCATGCGTCGTTCGAGTAAGACGTTTCCCCTGTCAGCGCTTGCGGATCATGATTTGTGAAAAAAGTGGAGTGGGGGTGGGGCGATCATGTTGTTGTGAGATCGCGTCAAGTGGAATCACGTTTCGGCCGCGTCGTTCATACTGGCGTCGCTGCCCCAAAGAAAGCGCGCTTGCGCGCTTTCGCACCTGTGCGATTTGTTACTTTTGCGTCCTTTTTTCCAGTAGACACCCGCCGAGGGCGCGCGAAGACCCCCCCTGAGCGGTGGCGCTCTCGCGGTGGGTTGGAAAAAATGTCCTCAAGCCAGCATGCGTCGTTCGAGTAAGACGTTTCCCCTGTCAGCGCTTGCGGGTCATCATTCGTGAAAAAAGTGGGGGGGGGGGGCGATCATGTTGTTGCGAGATCGCGTCAAGTGGAATCACGTTTCGGCCGCGTCGCTCATACTGGCGTCGCTGCCCCAAAGAAAGCGCGCTCGCACCTGTGCGAATTTTTACTTTTGCGTTTTTTCCAGTAGACACCCGCCGAGGGCGCGCGAAGACCCCTCCCAGAAAATTTCCGGACGCTTTTCAAGCGACCGGGAATTCTCAGTGGCGACCGGAAATTGGCGATTTCGATTGGGACTTCCTCGCAAATAAATTTCTGGTCCCAGTTAAGTTGCTTGGAAGTTGCGATTATGCTTGGTATTTCTTGCCAGTCATGATTACCTCTCGGGGAACGACGATGCAAGGGGGCCTGCAGTGCCGATCCGGACTTTTTAATCCAGGGGGTGGTACCATGTGCCATCTTGAAGGCAAAGCTGGACTATGCGAAGCCGTCTTGGGGCCATCTAAGGCCAGCAATGACTCTCTCACACACCTCGCGCCCCCTCCCTCCAGACCCAAGGGGGGGGACGAGGGGCCAGGGTGAACCCCGCCCCGAAAGGGAAGGAGGGGGGTTGGAAGAACGAGCTGGCGAAACCACTCACGCCCGAAAGGGTCGGTGGGATTTGCGATGGACGGCGGCCTCGGGAACTCGAGTGCGTCGCAGTTGTAGGGGGGGATCGCGGCCTCGAGAGCGCGGGCCTGCCTTTCTTGCGCGCTCCAGGGTCCCCCCAGAGCTGCAAAGCAACGTGGTTCGGGGGTGGTGCATCCATGGTTTTCCTTTTCCGCGAGGGGTCCTCGCGCGCGGCAGCAGCCTCTTGCGGGTGGAGCCAGCGGCCGGAAACTACACCGTCGGGCATTGGACCTGCTGCAGGTCGCAGGAGAGCCTCGGCCTCGTAGCCTGTTCGCTCCCATGATGGGGGAGCCCCACCTGCCGATCGCAAGGGGCGCCGGGGCGCCGCCCGCGCCTTTTGGCGGCTCTCCAGCGGCCTCCCGGCGTTGGCAGTCACGCCCCGGGCCTTCCTCCCGGATGCGCTCGAGGCACCGTGCATCGACAAAATGTTGCACCACTTTAGGGGAAGGGCCACATGGGTTCTTGAGCACCCCGCCCCCCCCCCTCCCCCAATGTGATATTGGGAGCATACCATGAGGAGCCGCCAGGGGTTTCCCAGGCGATCGACAAAAGGTTGCACCACCGAGCTGTTTCGGCGACCCCCGGACCGTAGCCAATATCAGATGGGGGGTGGGGGGGATGAGATGGAAACGTCGATTTGGAAACGATGTCCGCTGTCTTGGGTACCAAGTGGTGCAACATTTTGCCGATGTAATTACAGTATGATGGCAGCTGCGATGGGTGTGAGGCTTATGATCGCCCTCACTGGCGAGGCCTATGATGGTCCTCACCAGGGGGCGGGGGGCGAGAGAGCAGGGATGTCGTTGGTGTCGAAGGTCATCTCGAATACGTCGGGCCCTGAAGTGGGAAACCCTGTCCAGAGGAAGCCTGAAAAGTAGGGCCCTGAAGTGGGATGGGCCACGGGGCGATTACGTCAACCTGTTTGCATAGGCCCAGGGGGCAACGTTTAGCTTCGGGGAGGGAGACGTCGACGCACTCAGTTTGACTTCAGAGAAGGAGAGAGAGAAAGAGAGGCAGAGAGAGAAAGAGATGCAGAGAGAGAGAGAGAGCCTTAAGCGTTTCAGCCCCGAGCGGCTTGCGACCCAGAAGCACACATCGAGGCCCGAACCGAACGACTCCAGCAAAGCGAATGAGGCATCGCCAATTCGAATAGGGACGACATGTCACATCCATCTGTTTCAGAGACCACCTCCCTCCTTCCTCCTCCGTCCTGTCCTTTTCTGCGTCGTGCGTTGCTCTGTCCCTTCCGCCATGGTCGGGTCATGCCTGCGCATTATCCCCTCATCCTCCCTTACCCCCGCGCTCCTTGGCCTGCGATGGCGCCCTTTGCTCGGTTTGGATCCCCTCCCCCAGTCTTCCCCGTCCTCCTGCCCCCTCCGCTCGTGGCAGTTTCCCCATCCCTGTCCTTGGCCCGATCGAGAACCAGAGGCAGGGGTCCTGGAAAGCCTGTCCGCGGCAGGGGGGAGGTGGGAGGGCGGAGGGGGGGGGTGGAGGAGGGGGGTGGAGGGGGGTGGAGGGGGGGCGCGAGAGGAGGGGGTTGGTGGGACGATGCCATGGGCGAGGCGCCGTGGTCTGATTGCTGGCCTCTCTGCCCTGGGGACCTTGCCCAGGAATGCTTAAGAGAAGAAATTGGGAGGGGAGGGCCGGAAGGCCTGAGCGAACGAGACCTCGCCCCTCCACGGGGCCCTCCGCCTCGCGTCCTCTTCGCGGGCCGCTTGTTGACGCAGCCCTCGGCGTCGTCTCGCCTCCTCCCTTTGGGCGGCGATGCGCTCGAGCTGCGCGTGGATGAGCGAGGGGCGGGCAGGGGGCGGCGGCGGCGGCGGGGGAGAGGCGGGGGAGGGAGGGAAGTCCAGAAAACTAACAGCTTCAGACTCCTCATCCGATCCAGGTGGCACGAATTCCCTCGGCTCGGGATCTGGAGTCGGATCATACCCACAAGCCGCCGGAGTCGGAGGTCCATGCTGGGTTCCCTGGGGGCTGTCCTCTGGGTCCTTGAGAAATCGATGGATCTCCGGATCAGCACGTGTGATTCCCTGCTTCCAACTCTTGTGTACATAGTCGGTGGCAGGAGCTATTTCACTATCTACATGCTTGATAAAGAACTGCCGAAGGTCATCAGTGAGGGCAGGGTCGGAGTCGGACACGACATCTGCATCATTGGCACTTGCATATATTTTGGACATGGAGGCTGCAATTGAAGCCGCAATCTTATTGCACGTCTCCGAGGGATACGTCTTTTTGGCGTGGGTTCTGAATTGTGCGGCCCCTCCCTTGTCATCAGTCTACTTCCCACGCAAAATCTTGTGAGCTCCTTTGGGGTGGTGGCACCACCCCTTCCTCGGGCTGTCGGTCAGCCTGCGGGCAAGGCAGTCCATGCGCAAGTCCAGCAGCCTGGTGGGCGCGCGCCCATATTCACTGCCACATCGTGTAGCAGGCTCATGCACACATTGATCAAAATCTGCCGTGACAACGTTGGGCGCTGAAGAGAGGGTTTCCAGAGGTTCCCATTGAAAGCTGCTGGGAGTTTGAGTGCGCCAATCGGGGGAAAGTGGGTGCTCCATCCACCCCGAGGTCCCCGCAACAACATGACAGCCCAAGAGGTACACCAGATGCTGTAGTAGTGTATTCCCTACCCTAAGCTGCTGTGCCTGTCTGTCCGTAGCCCAAGGGACGCCCCAATACCATTCGTGTGTATGTAAGGGGGGGGGGGGGCCACCGTCCAGCCATCTGGCCGCACTCCATGTTTCACACGGGCCCCCCCCCTGTGTTCCAAACTCGTCGTCACAGGATGTGCTCTCCCCACTGTTGGATAGTAGTAGTCTTCGTAAGATCACCGAGGGTAGAGTTTATGCCAATGTAAACACTCAACATACATACCTGGAAGTCCGTTTGTGTGTGCATGCCGTCCAGCCAATACTGTACATATCCTTCCTTCCTCCTGCCTGAAAGCAAGTTCAAGATGAACACTTCAGCTCGATGGATACGGCATGGTATCCACTCTGCCGCACTCCCTTGAAAGTCGTGAGACCGATACTTGTAGTGTCGATCTGCATAGAGGGGCTGGTCCTGGGAAGGCTCCTCTGGGGGATCGTCGAAGAGGGCCTGATAGGCCTGGAGGGTGTCGGGGCTGAGTTCGTAGGCGACCTGCTGTATGAGAGTCCTGGCCTCGGCTGCGCTGAAAGTGGCGGCTGCAAGCATGGCGGATGGATATAGACCGTCCTCGGGAAACTGTACCGATGCTGGGAAAGCTGCTCTCCAGCGTCCTAGACCGGATGTCTTCTGAGCTGCGTGATTGACCGTGTCGGCAAGGCGCAGTTCCTCGGCTCTGTCAGGGGTGACCGCAGCTCCGTGCATCATGTACGCTAGTTGGCACAATGGTGCATCGAACGCGAGGTGGTCTCGCAATTGCCTTCTTGCTGCGAATGACATCGAGATTGCCATGCACGTACTGCCCTCCCCCATAAAACGTGAGATAAGGTGTGCTGCACTGTAGTGTCCGCGCACGATGTGCTGACGTGTGCTCTTGGCCGACGTACCCAAGAAATCACACCACATACATTGTAGGCTGGAATTGAACACCTTAGGGGGGTAAATGGCATGCGTGGGGTCGGTGATAGGAGCTGGCACGCCCGCTGGCCTGACTAGAGAAAAGAAGTCGCTCTGTGCCTGCTGGGCCAGTGCAGCTCGAGCTGCTGCCCGAGCATGGGCCCTGAGGGCACTGTTGAGCGCGTGCTTCCATGCTGGCAGAGATGTCTGGATAGTCTCCTCCCACTTCGCAAAGTGTGTGTGTGTGTGTGTGTCTGGGTCAGGCATGTCACGAAACTTGTGGAATGTAGTGCGCAACCACTCCAAGCCCTCCAGAATTCGATGCATCCAGGAAGTGCGACGCCCTTGTGATACCCTGTACACATCTGTGACCAAGCTGCGCAGGGTGGGCGTGCCGTAGTGTATGAGCCGTCCCAGGATACGCAACCGATGCACTCGAAGCACCGCGCGCAGGTCAGCTCTCTCTACCTTGGCAAGTATCAGTCTATCGGGGACTGCATCTGCATCTGAGGATGGGGGCGGAGGAGGGGGGGGGGGCGGAGAACGGGAGTGGGGGGCGGAGAACGGGAGTGGGGGGCGGAGGAGGAGGAGGGGGGGAGCGCGAGAGGGGGGGTTGGAGGAACCGCCGCCCCGTGCGCGAGAGCGCCGCGCGAGAAGGCCCGCGGGGCCCGCGGCCCATCGGAGTGCCAGGCGGGTCGATGCGGCCGCCAGCCGTGTCTCTCGCCCTCCACCTCGCTCGCGGCTCGCCGCCCCGTGGCGGCCCCAGCTCCCACCGCCCTTGCATTGCTAGATTCCTAGGGAGTCTTAGCCCCCTGCGCCCCCCCCCACACCCCGTCGATCGTGATTGACAATTCGTTGGTTGACACGAGAAAACAAACACTACGAGTGCAACCACCTTCCAGTCAAGACTCCGAGAAAGGACCGCGTCAGGCTCAGGAGGGGCTCTGCTTTTCGGGCCGTTCCTCAGGTGTAGAGGCCGATTCGTGGCAGAGGATCGCCGTGGCCACAGAAACCGTGTTGTTCCTGATTCAGCGTCCTTTGTGGTAGCTTGACCAGACCGCTAGATTGACCAGAGACCGCGCAGAATGGTTCGCCCTGGGGTTGCGCCGGACCACGCCGGACCCACCGGACCCACCGGACCCGCCGGACCCACCCGACCCACCGGACCCACCGGACCCACCAGACCCACCGGACCCACCAGACCCACCGGACCCACCGGACCCACCAGACCCACCGGACCCACCGGACCCACTGGACCCACCGGACCCACCGGACCCACCGGACCCACCGACCCACCGGACCCACTGGACCTGAAGATCCGATCCCAACGTTGATGCACATGATGAAGATGATGTCGATGATGGCGATGATGATGTCGGCGACGACGAGCATGTTGTCAATGGTCAAGATGATGAAGTTGATACTGCTGGTAATGTTAATGATGTTGTTGACTATGATAACGAAGATGATGATGATAATGCTGGTGATTAAGATAATCATGATGGGTACCGACTTCACCATGACCGTCATGATCATCATGACCGTCCTCGTCCCCACTATAGAACGATTCTCGCGCGCCGGACACCGGACACTGGACACCGGACACCGGACACCGGACACCGGACACCGGGCACCGGACACCGGACACCGGACACCGGACACTGGCCACCAGCCACTGGCCACCGGACACCAGACACCGGACACCGGACACCGGACACCCGACACCGGACACCGGCCACCAGCCACCGGCCACCGGACACCGGACACAGGACACCGGACACCGGACACCGGGCACCGGACACCAAACACCGCGCACCAGACACCGGACACCGGAGCCATCGGACACAGGACACCGGAAACCAGACACCGGACACCGGACACCGGACACCGGGCACCGGACACCAGACATTGTTGGACACCGGACACCGGACACCGGACACCGGACACTGGGCACCGGACACCAGACACCGGACACCGGACGCCAGACACCGGCCACCCGCCACCGGACACCAGACACCGGACACCGGACACCGGACACCGGACACCGGACACCGCGCACTAGACACCAACGGACACCGGACACCGGACATCAGACACCGGACGCCGGACGCTGGACGCCGGACGCCGGATGCCGGATGCCGGAAACCGGACATCGGACATCGGACACCCGGTTTCCGGACACCGGACATTGGACACCCGGTTTCCGGACACCGGACACCGGACGCCAGATGTTGGACGCCAGACGCCGGATGCCGGACACCCGACACCCGACACCGGACTTTGGACACCGGACACCGGACACCGGACACCGTTGCTTGGTCGTTTGGTTGGTTGGTTGGTGGGTTGGTTGCTTGGCCGGTTGGTTGGTTGGTTTGCCGCTTGGTTGGTTGGTTGGTTGGCACGTTGGTCGGTTCGTTGGTTGGTTGGCCAGCTGGCTGGTTGGTTTGTTTGTCGGTTGGCTGGTTGATTGGCCGGTTTCATTACAAACAGCTTGGTTGGTTGGTTGGTTGCTTGGCAGGTTGGCCAGTGCGTTGGCTGGTTGGCCGATTGGCCGGTTGGCGGGTTGGTTGGCCGGTTGGCCGGTTGGTTGGCAGGAAACTTCTGGTTTTTTGTTGAATTTCCAGACGGGATTCTGTTTTGTAAGCAGGAAGCTATGGCCTTTTTTTGAATTTTCAGGCCGGGGTCCGAATTCTGACAGAATCGATTGGCATAATCTTCATCTACTGTTCTGTAAGCAGGAAACTATGGCCTTTTTTTGAATTTTCGGGTCGGGCTCCGTATTCTCATAGACAATCGTTTGGCACTTTCATTCTCTATTGTTCTGAAAGCAGGAAACTATGCTCTTGTATTGTATTTCCAGGCGGGTGCTCGGGGTTTTACAGAGAATGGCTAAGCGTATTCACTTCATATTATGTTGCAAATGCTTAGCGCAAGCGAACATGTAAGTAATTCAATAGTTGTCTAATTATTTATTTAATTATTTGCGTGGTTCCCTTGCTCAGTTAACCATTGGCACTGTGTGGAGGAGGCGCGGAACGATGCGGATCGGATGATCATCTAAATGATTATTACAATGAGCATGCAAGCCAACATGTCAATAATTAAATATTTATTCAATTTTTTATTCAATTATTTGCGTGGTTCCCTTGCTCATTTGATCCTTGACACTGCGTGGGGGGAGGCGCGGAAAGATGGCGGGTTTAATGCTGATCAAAATGATTATTTCGATGAGCGCGCAAGCGAACATGTAAATAATGGAATAATTATTTAATCATTTATTTAATTATTTGCGCGGTTCCCTTGCTCATTCAACCAATGGCACTGTGTGGCGGGGGCGCGGAACGATGGCGGATTGAATGCTAATCAACATGATTATTTCGATGAGCACGCAAGCGAACATGTAAAACATTAAATAATTATTTAATTATGTATTCAATTATTTGCGTGGTTCCCTTGCTCATTCAACCCATGGCACTGTGTGGCGGGGGCGCGGAACGATGACTGATTGAATGCTAATCAAAATGATTATTTTGACGAGCACGTAAGCGAACATGTAAATAAGTGAATTAAATAATGAACTAACTATTTACTTAATTATTTGCGTGGTTCCTTTGCTCATTTAACTATTGGCACTGCGTGGAGGAGGCGCGGAACGATGACGGATTGAATGCTACTCAAAATGGCTACTTCCAATGAGCACGCAAGCGAACATGTAGATAATTAAATAATTCTTTAGTTATTTATTTGATTATTTGCGTGGGTCCCTTGCTCATTTAAGCATTGGCACTGCGTGGAGGAGGCGCGTAACGATGCGGATCGGATGAGAATCTAAATGATTATTGCAATGAACACGCAAGCGAACATGTAAATAATTAAATAATTATTTATTTATTTATTTAATTATTTGCGTGGTTCCCGTGCTCATTTGAGCATTGGCACTGTGCGGACGAGGCGCGGAACGATGCAGGTTGAATGCTAAGCAAAATTGTTATTTCAATGAGCACGCAAGCGAACATGTAAGTAATTAAATAACTATTTAATTATTGATTTAATTATTTGCGTGGTTCCCTTGCTCATTTAAGCATTGGCACTGTGTGGAGGAGGCGCGGAACGATGACGGTGGAGAGGTAGGTGTATGAAACATTGAATGCTAATCAAAATGGTTATTTAAATGAGCACGCAATCCAACGTTTAAATAATTAAAAGATTATTTCAATGAGCACTGCGAACCCCATGGGCCATACGAGCGCTATGAACCCCTGAGGGCCTTACGAACCCTACGAGCCCTATGAGACCGGTGAGCCTTATGAGCCCTATGAGCTCCATGAGCCCTACGAGCCCCATGAGTCTTCTGAGCCCAATGAGCCCTAGGAGTCGCATGAGCACTACGAGTTCTGTGATCCTTTGAGCTCTACGAGTCCTGTGATCCCTGTGAGCGCTATAAGGCCTGAGCCCTATGAGCCCCATGAGGCCTATGAGACCTATTAGCCCTATAAGATCTACAAGCCCTATGTGCCCTCTTCGGCTGTATTGGCGGCCTCTTGAGCTGTCTGGTTGCCGTCTTAGTGGACTCCTGAGCCATCATGTGCGTGAAGGAGTGGAAAGAGAGGATGCGGGGAGTGGAGAAGAGAGGAGAAGGAGAGCGGAGAGGGAGATAGGGCGGGGAGTGGAAGAAGGAGGGGGCAGAATGGAGAGGGAGATAGGATGAGAGCGATCGATAATCGTGATGCTGATGACGATGATGATGATGGTGCTGATGATCATGATCATGATCATGATGCTGATGATGGTGATGATGATGATCATGATGATGATGGTGATCATGATCATGATGATCATGATCATGATGATAAACCTGATGACGATGATGGTGTTCATGATGATGGTGATGTTGATGATGCTGCTGATGATGATGCTGATCATGATGCTGATGACGGTGGTGATGACGATGATGTCAATGATGATAATGAGAACGATGGTGATGGCCATGACGACGGCAATAACAATGATGATGTCATGGTGATAGTTTGCAACTGTTGATGCTGATGATGATCATCAGGATGATGGTGATGATGAGGCCAGTAACGATGATGATGGTGATGATGATCATGATGATGATGCGCTTATGCCGGCAGACATTGAAGGCACTGCGAACAAGCCACCGCTGATGATACGAACTTGGCCCGATTCGTATCCTGGGGCCTGGCCACATTGGATGATACGAGATATTGGCCTAACTCGTATCTTAGAGTATCTACACTGATGATGATGATGTTGATGATCATGATGATGATCATCATGATGGGGATGAAATCGCTGATCATGGTGACGATGATGACCGTGATGAGGATGATGGTGAACATGATGATGATCATGAGTATGACCACTTCAATGACAGTGCTGATGATCAAGATGATTGTGATGGTGGT
>CAUYUJ010000323.1:50000-55000 GCA_963575745.1 Prorocentrum cordatum
AGGCGTGGTTCCTGATGCGGCTGTTGACGCGTCTGGCAGAAACGAAGGGGTCCAGGTCGCATTTGCAGCTCCGGTTGTCGGCGCCTGTCGAGCACGTCATCCAAGCTAATTGGCCGCAATTGCAGACCCACTTGCGGAACTTTCTGCGCCGGCGCGCCGAGATCGACGGGGAGGTTTCTAAGGTCGTCATAGACGGGCATCAGAAGCTCACCCGGAAGTGTTGCGGGTTGATGTATGGAGGCTACACCTGCGATCCAAATCTCGGCAAGGCGCGCTTGCACCCCTGCCCTGCCCCCACGAGGGGCCAGCGCGAGCGCTGGTGCACTTGCCGCGCCCGTTCGCTGGAGAAGCCCGTGCCGTTTGAGGGCGCCAAAGACGCAGACGCTTTTCTTGTCCGGCGCCGCGAATGCTTGGGGGGCACGCTGGACGACGTGCTCTGTGTGACGTCGCAGCGGCAAGGCGTCGGAGCAGTTCGAGTGGTTGACGATATTGAAGGCTGCTGGGACGCCGTCCAGTCCACTTTGGCCAGGCGCGCCGCAGATGCCGCGAAAGACGCGGCCGAGTCCCGTGCCAGCGAGGGGGCGCCGGACAAACTCAAGGCGAAATTGCCCCGGTTCCGCTTGAGAAAACGCAAAGCACCACTTGGGCCACCAGTGGCAAGACCTGGCCCGCCAGCAGATGAGGCGCCACAGGAGTTTGCTTTTGCCGCGCCCGTCCAGAGTTTGCCTGCGAGGCCGGAGAGAAAGCGCAGGTTGCCCGCTGGCCTGCGCACTTATGCGAGCTGCGGCGATGGGGCGCGCCCTTCGGCGAGCCGCGGCGATGGCAGCGCCGGCCGAGCCGCGCATGCGACGGCTGCGCAGCCTGCGCAGCCCGTAGACCCCGCGGCGGCACTTCCGGCGGTCGACGCATCACTCAGGGAGCTGGAACAGATTTCGTGCAAAACCCACAAGAGCTTTGCCAAGGGAGGGAAACGGGGCAAGCTGGAGTCCGCTTCTCTTGCAGTGCGGCGAACTGGGGGCTTTCTTGTCGCGTGCTCGCCCAGCGGGCACATTATCGACGTGGAGGAGTTCTTCGGCGTTGAAAGCTTGGCGCAGCGGTATTGCTTTCTGGCCCGCTTGAAGAAGCGCTTCCCCGCCTTGAACGTCGTCATCCACGACGACGCCTGTCATCTCCCTCAATATAGCACCAAAAGAAAGGATCAGTCTGCCTTAGCCGCCTTGTTGGCGCACCCGCGCGTCGTATACGTGGTGGGCAGATTTCACGCCAGAGGCCATGTCGACCCATGGTGTAAGCAGCACTGCTGCCCCGACGCACCAGGCGTCAAGGAGCTCGTTGACGGCGCAAACACCAGCATCTGCGAGATTACCTTCTCTTGGGCGGCGAGGTATCTAGTTGCCTTCGGTTGCCCCGCCATCTCGGTCCGATTGCGAATGCCGCGCGCCCGAGAGCGCTCGGAAACGGGAGGGGGGGCGTATCCTTTCCTGTTTTCCAAGTAGGATGCTTGCTTGGCCATGACAAAAACCAGGCTTAGCGACTGCGCGCCAGAGGCGCGGTGGCGGATAAACACACGGTGCGAACAATGGGCCGGCATGTGGCGAATTACTTTTTGGCCGAATGCATCGATATGCGGAACACGGTGCACTCACGAGGCCGAGGCGCAGAGCCCAGCTCTGATACTTCCGAAAGTTCCAGCGACACAGGCACCAGTTCAAGCTCTGGTCGTTGAACACGTAGGATCGACTTTGGGCCGTCGTGCACGTCGTTGGCCCCCGCCCAGGGCTGCGACGCTGCCCGCAGCCGGTGGCGGGCAACAGCTCTGCACGCTGAAGCTGACGCGCGTCGGACTTGCGCGCTCCTCTCCCCCTTCCTGCCCAGGCGTCCCGCAATGGCGGTGCTTTGTAGGCATAGTGGCATTTTGCCCCAGATACTGCAACGTCAGGCCTGGCCAGGGCCATGAGAGCATGCCGCCCGCATGCCGCGGTTCTCCAGCAGGGCGACCCTTGCAAGCAATATAGGGCCATGAGAGCATGCCGCCCGCATGCCGCGGTTCTCCAGCAGGGCGACCCTTGCAAGCAATGTAGTAGCGCTGCATGTAGTGCATTGAAAAGCATGCCAGTCAGCATGGGCCCCAAACAGTGGTTGTCTTGCAATCTATGTGGTGCACTCTGGGTGGTGTAAGCTATATAGTGCAATCTATGTGGGGCAACGTGGTGTTAGCTATGGGGTGCAAGCTATGTTGTAAGAGCTTTGGTATTCATCTAGAACCACGCGTCCGGGGGAGGGGGGGGAAGATGCATTTTTGGGCCCGGAGGCCTCTTGGGCGGAGATGTGCGACACCTGGGATTGTCTGGGTGTTTCTTTGCGAATTGGCTAGTGTTGTGCGTGCCGAATTTCGCGCTGTCCTAATGGGCCGTCTTGGGCCGAATGGAGGCCCCGTTGGACCTTGTTGGGCCGATCTTGGAGGTTTTGTGGGCAATCTTGGACGCTGTGAAACACCCAAGGGTGAATCTGTTAAGCATATATGTTTTCCCAATGGCATGGGACGTCTTTGGCCTCTTGTGTCTCTCTCGGGGCTTCTTCAGCGTCTGAGGCCGTCTGGAGGCCATCGTGACCGACATGGGGCGATCTTTCGGCGACTGGGACGTCTCCGAGCCGTGCTGGTCCTCTCCTGGAGCGTTCTGGGGGAGTTGACCGGGATTCCGCCGGGGATCAGCCGGGTACTTTTCGTCCGGGGTCCTCCAGGGGCTACTCCGAGCGCGCGAATTGCAGGTCCGCGTCGGCAGATATGCTTCGGCAGACCGTGTTGTGCGGCCTCGGGAGGACCTCTTCGGTGAGGGTCCGCCCGTTCGGTTCAACCGTCGTCGTCGCCGCCGCCGTCGGCGTCGTCCGCGTCGTAGTCGTCGGCGTCGTCGGTGTCGTCGGCGTCGTCGTCGTCGTCGGCGTCGTCGGCGTCGTCGGCGTCGCCGCCGCCGTTGCTGTCGTCGGCGGAGTCGTCGTCGGCGTCGGCGCCTTCGTCGTCGTCGTCGTCGTCGGTGCCGTCGTCGTTGGTGTCGTCGGCGTCGTCGTCGGCGTCGTCGTTGTCGTCGGCGCCGCAGTCGTCGTCGTCGGCGTCGGCGTCGGCGTCGGCGTCATCGTCCCCGTCCGCGCCCTCGGCATCGGCGTCGTCGTCGTCGGCGTCGGCCGCGTCGTAGTCATCGTCGGCGTCGTCGGCGTCGTCGTTGTTGGCGTCGTCGCCGCCGCAGTCGTCGTCGTCGGTGGCGCCGCCCGCCCGACCCGACCCGCCCGACCCGACCCGCCCGTTAGGGTCCGGCCGACCCGACCCGACCCGACCCGCCCGTTAGGGTACGCGCGTGCCAATTCGATGATGCATCATACTTTAATGTCCCGCCCGCCCGACCCGACCCGCCCATTAGGGCCCGCCCCGCCCCGCCCGACCCGACCCGCCCGTTAGGGTCCGGGCGACCCGACCCGACCCTAACGCGCGTGCCAACCCGATGCATCACCGCGTAGGGTAGGGTACGCGCGTGCCAACCCGATGCATCATACTTTAATGTCCCGCCCGCCCGACCAGACTCGCCCGTTAGGGTGCGCCCGCCCGACCCGACCCGCTTGTTAGGGTCCGCTCGACTTGACCCGACACGCCCGCGAGGGTACGCGCGTGCCAACTAGATGATGCATAATACGTCAATGTCCCGCCCGCCAGTCCCGACCCGCCCGTTGGGTCCGCCCGCCCGCCCGACTCGACCCGCCCGCTAGGGCCCGCCCGACCCGTCCCGACCCGGCCCGCCAGGGTCCGCCCGACCCGACCCGTCCCGCCTGGAGCCGCGCGTGTTAGCTCGACGATGCATTGTATTTTAATGTCCCGCCCGCCCGACCCGACCCGCCCGTTAGGGCCCGCCCGCTCAGCGAGGCGTTGCCATGGGCAGTTCTGTTCGTGCACGCGTTCGCGTTCACTCATGGCGCTCGCATGTTCACATCATATGTATACCACTTCTCTGTGTGCCATGCTGCTGTTGCTGCTGCTGCTGCATATTGTCTTATTTGCCCTCCTCCTATTCCTCCTCGGGCTCTTCCTTATGCTGCTCTTCCTCATCCTCGGGCGGCCCCATGCGGGAGGCCTCCAGGAAGGATGAGGAGGAGGACAGTGAGGGGAGGAGGATGCTGGTGATAGAAATGAGGATGAGGATGAGGATTCGATGAGGACGATGTGGAGGACAATGAGGATGAAGAGTACAATGAGGATGAGGATGACGAGGATGACGATGCGGAGGACGATGAGGATGAAGAGGATTAGGATTAGGAGGATGAAGATGAGGATGGTGATTTGGATGATACTGACGATGCTGATGATGGCGATGAGGATGGTGAGGATGACGACGATGATGAAGATGAGGAGGGTTCTCGACGCACCGGACGCACCGAACCTACAAAGCCCACCACACGCACAGGACCCACCGAACCCACCAGACCCACAGGACCCACCAGACCCAATCACCAGACCCGCAGAAAGCACCGGACCCACCGGACCCACCGGACCCACCAGACCCACCGGACCCACCGGACCCACCAGACCCACCAGACGCACAGGACCCACAGGACGCACCGGACACACCGGACCCACCGGACCCACCGGACCCACCGGACCCACCGGACCCACCGGACCCACCAGACCCACCGGACCCACCGGACCCGCCGGACCCACCGGACACACCGGACACACTGGACCCACCGGACCCACCGGACACACCGGACACACCGGATCCACCGGACCCACTAGACCCACCGGACACACCGGACCCACTGGACCCACCGGACCCACCAGACCCACCGGACCGCAACCCCAGGGCGGACCATCTTCAGACCGCGGGCCACAACCAGAAGACATGCCCATACGGTAGGGGGCATTCGTCAAAGAATGTGCCCAGGAGGCTTCACACCCTGGAGGATTCCTTATCCGATGAGGTCGGTTGTGGTATTCATGGCCGATCCATGATTGGAGT